>JBBPBS010000858.1:3316141-3363311 GCA_037974835.1 Cicer judaicum
AAAAAAAAAAAAAAAAAAAAAAAGATATTTTTGATATTTTGAAATTTTTTTTTTTGGAGATACAAGACAAATTATGGGAGGTACAACGTAAATTTTTCAAATATTAAAGATAAAAACCAAGGATATTTAATCTGAAGCCTAAGAAAATAAAATGTTCAGTCACGGGATTTACTTAAAATAAATCTTTTAATATATTTAATTATTCATTTTAATCAAAAGTTTCATTTCTCATTTTATATATATATATATATATATATATATATATATATATATATATATATATATAATTTAGAGATAGATATTAGTATAAAATATCAACATATTTAATATAAAATCCTAATTTTTTTCAATTTTTTTTAAAATTCTTTTAAATTGAAATTCAATACATCTCATACTAAATGATCGGTGACAAATGTATATTTAATCTATGTATGATTTATAAAAAAATTATAATTAATATTATAATATTTTTTTAAAAGATTTCCTATTAATAAAATAAAGACTTAATTGTAATTTTTATATTTTTATTTTAGCTCAATCATAAAATTAATTTATCTATTTTAATAATTTTATAGTTTTGCTGTCTTGTTGGATTTTTATTCCAAAATTGATGATATATCATATTTTTAGTGTGTCAAATAATCTGATGATGGTGTGGAACCATCAATATATATTAATTGTATTATTTCATTATTCTAATTTATAAAGACACAATACAACATTTTAAAAAAAATATTTTGTTATAAAACACAAATTACAAAACTACCAAAATCGGAATTGAATAAAAAAAATATCCAAATTAGAAACCCATGAACCCTATCTCATGCCTTCTTTTCCTTCTTCTCGTATTTGACACATTAACCTTATAGCTTTTTGTTGGCATATCATCAATTTTTGAAACAATTACTTAATTAATATATATTAACAATCAAGATAATAGGAAAATTTGTGCCATACGTACAATTTGTGCTATCATATTCTTATTCCGCCAGATAACAACCTTACACGGATTCGTATATATATACATGTTGATATCCAATAAATCAATAAGAAAATATGAAGATAAAGCATTTTTGTTTTATTGCTTGTAAGTTATAACTACTTATTCTCTTTCTGTCTCTAACTTTGTACATATGTGATTTCAATTTTGTAGATACAAATAGAACTGTCCTGTTTTTTTGCAGTATGAAAGGTTGGAGGGGGAGGGGCCTATAGCACTAGAGGATATACCTTTAGATTTTTCAAGTTATTCCAAGGGAACAGCCTCAACAGAATCATTTGGATCAGCCCCTACGATTCATATGGTGGGACATTTTTCACAACTATTTTGTGGTTTATACTGTACTAATACATAAAAATAACTCAAAATTTTGATGATAATAATGGCGGAGTTTATTGAATTTGGAAATATATAAACATATATGGGCCATTTTTCACAACTATTGTGTGGTCTATAGTGTACTAATACTTAAAAATAACTCAAAATTTTGATGATGATGGCAGTGTTCATTGAATTTTGAAATATATATATATATATGGACCATTTTTCACTACTATTGTGTGGTCTATAGTGTACTGATAGTTATAACTCAAAATTTTAATGATGATGACGGTGTTTATTGAATTTTGAAATATATATATATATATGGACCATTTTTCACAACTATTGTGTGGTCTATAGTGTACTAATACTTAAAAATAACTCAAAATTTTGACATGATGGCGGTGTACATTGAATTTTGAAATATATATATGTATATATGGGTCATTTTTCACAGCTATTGTGTGGTCTATAGTGTTCTGACAATTAAAAATAACTTAAAATTTTGACGATGATGGCGGTGTTCATTGAATTTTGAAATATATATATATATATATATATATATGGGTCATTTTTCACAACTATTGTGTTGTCTATAGTGTTCTGACAGTTAAAATATATATATATATATATATATATATATATATATATATATATTGTGGCCAATTTTACAAATATTTTGTGATCGAAAAAAACCCTCACAAATTAGTGATCGAAAAAGCCCTCACAAAGACAAAAATTGAAATTGATCTTTATTTGTGGCTGTAAAAGCTCTCACAAAGGGTTAAAAATTTAGGTGGATTTTGTGGCTGCCTAAGCCCTCACAAAATCACAACGTAATCCAGCTAAATTTTTAAGATTTTTGTGAGGGCTTTTTCAGCCACAAAATACAAATTTTGTGAGGATAAAAGCAACCACAAATACTTGAAATGACGTCTGACCTGTTGCATTTTGTGGCTGCAAAGGCAGCCGCAAAGGAATAAAGAGACGTTGACTTTTCTGGCCGTCCAGGCCGCCACAAAATCCTTGCCTTTTTGACCGCCACAAAGGATCAACTCAATCCTATATATATTACTCCACTCCTCTTATGATTTTTCACTTCTAACTTCTCTCTAAACCTTTCTTCTAACTATTCTCTCCACCTTCTCTCTACAAAAAATATTCATCCAACCTTGATTCAATTTTGGTAAGTTTATATTATATTATATGTAGTTTTTTATTTTTTATTTGAATTTATTTATGTAATTAATATTATTGAATTTTTATTTTGACAGTGGTTGTTAATTACTTCGAAGAGTTGTAAGCTCCATACGTGAAAGCTTCAAGTCAGACGCTACTCGGCATCAAATTAGTATTTTATATATTTTAAATTTAGATTAGTAAATATATATGTGATATTATAATTATATTTATATTATTTTTAAAATAAAGATTATAATTAGCTATTTATATTATTTTATATATCTGATATTATAATTAGCTATTTTTCACAACTATTATGTGTTCTATAGTGTATTGTTACTTAAAAATAACTCAAAATTTTGATGATGATGGTGGTGTTTATTGAATTTTGAAATATATATATATATATATATATATATATATGGGTCATTTTTCACAACTATTGTGTTGTCTATAGTGTACAAAATACTTAAAAATAATTCAAAATTTTGATGATGATTGTAGTATTTATTGAATTTTGATATATATATATATATATATATATATATATATATTCGTCTTTTGCTAAAATTATATTGACCAAATCATCGTCTAACTCGTTAGTACGAGGAGTATGAAAGTTGTATTTAAGTCTGACATTACCAAAGTTGTTGGGGTTAATTAAACACCTTTATCCATTTAACTAACATTTATGAGTGATATCCAAGTGTTTTATATTTAACATGATATTAGAGCCGATTTTTGTAGGGCGTGTGTAGAAAAGTACATAAGCACACTTTGCGTGTGACTGTGAGTATTTTAATTTCAAACTTCCAAGGTTACTAGACTATACAATGTATATATATGTGGTTTGTTCTCTTTTTCTATATTCACAAAAGATCTCAAATCATGTTCGGATCGGCCAAAGCCAAAAGATTTTGAGAAGATTGAAAAAGAGAACAAACCACCATGTAATATATGGTCAAAGCATGCCCAATAAGTTTCAATAGTAAGAGAGGCCAAAATAATTTTTAATATACGTGATTATTTTGTTTGTATGTATATTAGTGTAAACTGGTGCGATGCATGGACTAAATTTTATTTTTAATTAAATTAAAAAAAACATTATATATGAAATTATTTTTAATTTGATGTAATCCTTTTAAATAGGTTAAAATTTGCATAAAATACATCATCGCACATAGAAAGTGAAGTCGGACAATAAGACAAATAAGTTTTTGTTTGTATAACTAAAGTGGGAGATTTAATATTCTTACCCTTGAACCAATCTTATATGTGATTGGACCCCTCATACTTTGAATTAGTTTTATGAGTGAAATCTAAACTCATTCAAGAGAAAGAGAAAAATGACGAGCTTCTATTTCTAAAGACGATATCTACTATGTGAACTACCTACAAAATCTATCCACTTAGAATTAAGGAATTTGCCTTATGTACTATTCATTCACTTATGATATATGATTTGACAGAGGAGACCATCCACATTGTGACTTAATTGGTTCACCTAAATTATGTTCCTCAAATGTGCTCACATTAACAGACTCAATAAGCACAAGTAGTTGAGATGTTTTTGTGTTGCCAACCCCAAACTGGCTCACCTTCATATTGATACTGATGTTAATACACTAGTGCATGCACACTAAAAAGCAATGTTCCTTGGTGCCAACTATTATCATTTCAAGGTTCAGCACACTTTGCTTCTTGGCATGGAAAATTAATTGCATCCCCATTTCAAGCTTTAGAACATGTGACAAGCAACTGTACTTACACACTGACTTATATTATACCACAAAAATAAGTTGGTTGCTCTTTGCAAACTTTCTCATTCTATTTGATTTCATTTTAGTATTCTCTGTTTCAGCAAATTTAAAGAATGTGTATGTCATTCACTTATATGGAAACAATTAATTGACTTCACAAAATAAAAAATAATAAATCACAACGAAATTGAAAGTTAGCAAAAGGAATCAACCAATAACTCTCAAAATTGTTTTTTTCCCCAAAGTTTACGTTAAAAGAAATAACCATATTTCTCGGTTGTATATAGGTTTGTTAATTATTCTCTTTATAACAAAAATATTATAAATCGTTAGTCGAGACTACAAAAATTTGAGTTGAATATAGTTGAATTAAAGGTCAATTGAGCCAATAACAACTAAATACGAATTAGGCGAATCTTTGTCAATTGCACAAACATTTATAAGGGTAGTATGGTTTTTGAAAGACGATTTATACACATGAGAATTGACTATTCTGAACTAATAATAGTATTCCCTATTTATAGTGCCATTAACCATTAGCGGATGCCATTTGGATGGACTTCATGAGATTTATGTTTGATCTTCATTCTCATTAGAGGTTGGTTAGAGTGTCTATTTGCACTTTTATTGTGCTTATTTTGAAGAAGGATACTCAACAAAAGATTAATGATTTTTGTAACACCCCAAATTACTGTTAAAAAAAATATTATGTTGTTTTATTATTAATTCTATTATTTAAGTGAGTATTTATATTGTCTTATTATAATATTATGCATGTCTATGAACTATAAGACTTAGAAGTAGAATTAAGAATATAGTGAGTGTCCCCAGCCCCAAGTTTTTAAATAGTCCAATGATGTCTAAAGATAATTTTGTCTTTAATTAAATAGAAAGGCTTATAATTGGAGATTCAACTCAACTATTTATTAAATTAAAACACCTCTATCTCACCTCTTCTATCTTTCTTTACACAAATAAAAGAAGAAGAAAAATCAGTGAAAAGGGGAAAAAGAAAGGGATGTACGAGAAAGAAAGGAAAGGAGGAAAGAAGAAGAAAGAAAAAAGAGAGAAGAGAGAAAACACTAAGTCCATTGCATTTCCTCTCAAGTTTTCTCATTCCATCATCTCATCATAGAAATAATCCATGCACTCACATTAGAGTATAAGAGGCGCAAGAGGAAGAGTGAAAAGGAGAAATTATGAGAAAGAAGAATAGAAAAGTTAGGGTTTCAACATATGAGAAGAAGTTTAGACTTCTTGTATGCTGAGAAGAAAGATGAAAACTTAAAGATAAGTTAGGGTTGCAGTTGTAGAAGAAGTAATTAGAATCAAGCTTTGGGATCTCAAATCTCTTCTTAAGATAACATAAAAACCTTCTTAAAACATCTCTTAGATGTGCTCAGGAATCTTGATTGCATGTTACTAGGAAATGTTAATGATTTTCATTTTTGGGTATTGTAATACTCTTATTTTATTTGGTATCGCTGATTATAATAATGCATGTTAGGTGTTTTATGCTAACTACTATGAAGAGTTATTTTATTATGATTGTTGATTGTTGTAGTTGGGTTGGTGATAAGAAGAGATTATAATTGTTTAGCATTGGTAAGTAATTGGTTTTTATGATAAATTTTGAATGTTATTTACTTGGTTGAGTAGATGAACTTGAGAATATAAAACTTGAAATGAAAATGGTATAATGTTGTCTCTAAACCTGAATGGATATATCTTTGGCATTTTTTTCATAACTTTCACTATAGATATTGTTAGGAGTTTATTTATGTTTCGGTAAAAACTCTTAAGTACCTTTCAAATAGGCTCTGGTTTTACTAAATTTCATCGGGAATTGCTAGGAAAAATTGAGTTACATGTTGAAATATATTTGTTGTTATGCTTTTGTATCTACAAATGTACTAATTGAATACCTATCATGTAAAATAAAAATTGTATTTATAAACTAGACATCGTAAGCTTTTCAAAGATTGGTTGTTTATTCAAATCAAACATCATTTGACATTTTAATAAAATTGTCAAATTTGATGGATGTCTACTAAAAAGTGAATTTGAGGTTGTCTTGGGTAAAATCTATTTTGATCATTTTCTTTGGCATTCCTTCACCACAACAAAATAGACATTTACCTACAAAAAAATTTAGTGACAATATTTAAATTTGTAGGTATAGATAACATATACTCGCAGATAAACTATTTGTTGTTGGGTATAGGTGTCTTATACTTTCAGTGACATAAATTTGTCACTAATTGTTATATTGACACACATAAATTTGTGGTTATACACATCAAAATTAAAAAAGAAATATTTTTTAAAGGAGTCAAACTCTTAATTGTTTGTGAAAATTTCAATGGAGCCGAAATCTTATATTGTATGGTTACTATAGTATGTGGTACTTAAGAATGCATTTATTACACGATTGAAAGATGTTTTATGTTATATAACTTAAAAACATACAATTTTGCAAATTTCAATGTGTGCTAGAGTGCTACATGTATAAATGTGTAGCTTGAGAGTGGTCATTAATAAATGTGATTTCTATATTATATAGTCTCGTTTAATTATGTGAATGAAGTTGATGATTGTTGATTAAGTATATATATATATATATATAAAAGATTCATTCTAACTAGATGAATCTATATACGAGGAATAAGTGAGGGTAAGTATGACACCACTTATAAACTTAATTATATACAATCTTACAAAAAAATGTTACTCAAGTATAAGACAATAGGTAAAACAAATGTAGTCTTTATGACTTACTTGTAAGTTAGTGTTTAAGTTATTAGATTACTTACGTCTAACAACTTAAATTATTTAAATGAATTGAGACTAGAGGTAGAAGATGTATTTGAGTATAGCATAGGAATAATACTCATTTTATTAAATTGAGGTATTATTTGTGGAAAGAATTTTACATACTTAGCACATCAGCATGGCAATAAAATATATGTAACTATTTTTATGAAATCTATGTTGCTAGATTTTATGTTCATTATGTTAGGTGTGATATTTTCTTAGTAACAAGTAAAGTTTGAAAGTATGAAAAATATTTGAATTGTTCACCAATCCTTCAATTTTATAAATCGGAGTTCAAACACGTTTTGAGTCTAGATTTAAGTTTATAGTTTAACTAAGCCTCACTTGAAAATTGTTTAAAAATTTAAAAAAAATTAGTATTCTAAATTATTTCAAGAATTTACAAAAAATATTGTTTAATTATAAGTATTTATAAAATTTAAAATGAAAATTTTAATTTCATCTGTATTATAAAAAAATAATTTTTTTAAGATTCATAATTAAATTTTAGGTGTTACAATTTTGAACTATTTCACTAATTGATTGTATCTATAGTATTATTTAAGACGCTGAACCAACAGATTCAAACCGATAATTGGTCAGATAATTTCATAAAATCAGCATACTTTTGTTAATGGGATCTAAATTTTGGATGATATGCTATAATTGCAAATAATTACTAAATGATCCTCGAAAGAAGAAGAATGAATTGATTACGCTTAAAGTCGATTTTGAGAAAGTATATGATTCAATGAATTAGAGGTATTTAGATATGAAGATGACAAAAATGATTTTTGTGATCAAATAAAGGCGTTGGATGATGAAGCGTTGTAGCACCGCGACAACATTCGTTTTGCTAAATGGCAGTCCAAACTTCTTAAAAAATTAGAACATCTTAAAAAATGACATGAAATATAAAACAAACTCGATTAAACAGAATTTAATTAGAATTAAACCTTCCGTTGATCGAAATGTGTTTCCTCTTTCACGTCAACAACTTCTTTTTCAACGATTCAAGGCTAGAATCTGCACCTACACAAATTCAAAAACTGTCAATGAGATAATATATTATTTTCATTTTTTATTTAATAAATTAGTTATTTATCTTTTTTTAATATCAAATTTGTCTTTTATATATATATAAATATTTACAGTAATGATTTTAATTTTAAACCATTAAAATTAAAATAAAAAATATTTTAATTAATTTTTTTAATAAACTAATATAAATCTTAAAGTCGGTTAAAATGTATATTTTAAGTCGGTTTCGTGTCCGAATTAACAGCATACAACTTAAAAAATATAGTGTTTTTTAACTCGTTTCATGAACCGACTTAACAGAGTTTCATCATATTAAGTCGATTCAGTTTAACCGACTTAAACATCGTAAATTCAGTATAATACATCATCTTTTTAAGTCGGATATTTTGACCAACTGACTTAATAGATATAATTAAAATAATAATTTTATTTTTATTTTTTATTTATATAAATTTCTCATTTTGTTTTCATGCTACTAATCCATGCAATATTTCGTATTAAATTTTAAATAAGAGTTTTGCACTTATAATCACAATTTTATATAATCATCTAATAATTAAAATATACAATATCACAATATCTCATATTTATAAAAAAAATATAGATTACAAATAAAATGTATCCTATTTCTGACTAATCTTGACAAGACGGAAAAAAATAATTAAATATCCATTAACAAAATTACAAAGCCATAATGTAGCAATATTCAATAAACATATATTAGTATTGTCATTTTCTTCAATTAATTTCAAAATAAAATCCACACGATGTTTTTAAACTTATTCACTTTGATTTGGTTGAATTGATCTCGAGTCATCAAATATCTAGAAGAAAAAAAACACACAATCAAAATAACTACTAAGGTAAAATAAAAAATAGTTAGAAAAAAAAATGAATTTGACATATATTTTTTTCCTTGAAATAATATGATATTATTTAAATGCACTTATCAATGTCACAAAAATTATATATCAACAATAATAACCATGAAATGGTGGAGTGAAACGCTGTTGATAAACAGCGTGAGTGAACTTCAACCAACATGGAGTTGGGGGATGGAGGTGGAATGGAATTGTGGATATGAAATGAAATGAAGTAAATGCAAGAATATAAAAGATTTATAATACAACAGTTAATAAGGTGAAAGCTAAAAAGTTGTTTAACTGTGAATAAGATGGAAGATAAAAATTAAGTGATTTTTTACATTTTCTTTAAGTCATATACATTTCCTTTAAATCATTTCCTTTAAAAGCTCAGTTTTGTACTGGTTAACTTTGATAGTAATAATCATAAGAATATAAATCTTTAATCAAATTTAAAAAAAATAATTAAATAAAAGAGAATTTGAATAACATAAATTTTAAATTCTTAAAATTAAATATAAAATACTCTTAATCTATGTTATATAAATAATAACAAAACTAATAATATTAATTTAAAAATTTATAATTAAAAAATAATTTAATAGTACAAAGTTTATAAGACTAATTTAATTTTAAAAAAAAGTAAAAAGATGAATTTGATAATATATTTGACGTATTATTTATGTAGAGTAGAAGTATAGAGAGGTGGATTTGTTTGACGACGTCTGAGGATTATAGCGAGCATAGGCAGTTAGAAGCTGATGGTGATGTGAGGGAATAGAAATAGTAACAGTAAGACAAGAATAAAAAATATTATATGAATGAGTGAATAGCCTCATAGCCCTATAGGTACGTAGCTATGTATTACTAGCTAGCTAACTAGGTTGTACATGAATAAATTCAATTCAACATGGCAGGTCCATCCCCATCTTCTGTTTAATTTTAATTCTATTTAAATTATGTGATCTATGCTTCTGCTCCTACTATGCACAACCACACGTAAACAAACATCTACCACGTTCTGCATCCCCGTGAGAGAGACTCTTTTCTTACTGTCTCTCACTCTCACACGTGTGACTCATATCTATATCAACAATTTCACTTATCATAAATTCATTACTTAATCATTCATTCAAAAGGAAATGCTTTTGGTATTATCGATTATTATTCAAATTTTAACTCACTTTTAAATATTAAATTTACTATAAATTACTTATAAAAATTATAACCATAAAATATATATATATATATATATATATATGCAACTTATTTCTATATTATATATCCTCTAAATTAGAAGAGTCGTGGATTGATCCAAAAAAATATATAAATTCACATGTCTTGAAGATACATTTTGTTAACGGTTATGTATGAAGAAAAAAAAGAATTTAAAAATTGAGATGAATAAGACAAATAATTATAATATATAGATGACATGGGGTCAGTTGGGGATGGTTCAGCATTAAAAGGTTCACTCACTGCTACCCCTGGTACCCCTACTCCTCTAAATAGTACTGTTGGTAAATAAGAGAGGATGAATATATGACAGTGAACAATGAACAATGAAAGAGTTAAAAAAAAACCTTGTGTAGTGTTTTTTCTGTTTAAAGACTTGAAAAAACAAGCACCTGTCTAAGTCTCTTTACCCTTCTCCTTCTCACTGCCAAAACCTTTTCCTCTCTGTCATCAAACTTTGCTTTCTCATGTTACATATAGTCTCCAGCATCACACAACAATAACATATAATAATATATTATTCTTTTCTTACACATCATTGGTCTTGTCAGAAAAAATGAAGTCATGACTACCAACAACAACAACAACTCTTATATGAATATGAATATTTCTTCTTCTATTTCTTCTTCTTCTATGGGAATGGTATATGAAGACCTTGGAGTTGGATCTCTCTCTCTTAACTCAAACTATGCTGTGAGTTTTCCATTTATGAGGGACTGTCTTTCTAAAAGATTTGAAGAAGAAGAAGAAGATGATATGGAAGGAAAAGGTTGTGATTGTAGTGATGGAAATTACCACAATGAAGAGTTGGAGAACCCTAATGACAATATTAATAACAATAATAATAATGGAAGTGGGAAAGAGGAAGATAATGGACAGTCTAGTAAATGTGCTAGAGGTCATTGGAGACCTGCTGAAGATTCCAAGCTTAAGGAACTTGTTGCTCTTTATGGTCCTCAAAATTGGAACCTCATAGCTGAAAAGTTGGAAGGAAGATCAGGTCTTGCAAATATAAATCTTTTGTTTCTTACATTATATATCTAGTTTGAACATGATTTTAACTATGATGTTGAATAGTTAATTTTCTCATTTTTGTTTGTTTGTTATTAACTAGCTAACTTGGAACATATTATACAATTTGAATTGAAGGGAAGAGTTGTAGGTTAAGATGGTTCAACCAATTAGATCCAAGAATCAATAGAAGAGCATTTAGTGAAGAGGAGGAAGAGAGACTAATGCAAGCACATAGAATTTATGGAAACAAATGGGCCATGATAGCTAGACTATTTCCAGGAAGAACAGATAATGCTGTAAAGAATCATTGGCATGTTATAATGGCAAGAAAGTACAGAGAACAATCTAGTGCTTACAGAAGAAGAAGATTAAGCCAACCTGTTTACAGAAGAATGGATCAAAATCATCAAAGCTTTGTCTACAAAGAAAACACAAATATTGAAACAGAATCATATTCATCACATTGTTTACTCAATGGAGCCCCACTTGGTAATAGTGTGTCCATTTTTCCATATGGTGCTTCCTTCCAACATGGTGGTCATGGTGGTGGGGTTGAATATGGTTTAAATGTTTCACCTCACTTGAGTGGTGAGAGAGAACCAATTCAAGGACCCCTACATGTTGGTTTCTATTCTCAACAAGCACCATTTGATTTCTTCTCTGGTTTGTGTCCTTTCTCTCTTTGCACTCTCCTTCTAAATTCTTCTCTTCTTTTTCAAACCTTATATTGTTTTAGTGCCAATTCTATGCTTTTGCACTATTCATATCATAACTTCCACTATTAGATCCTATGAAATATGATATGATTTATTAATCTAGTCAAAACAATTTTGTGTATGGTGCAATATTATCTTACTTGTGCACATTAATCAAAATCTTGTTTTAGTAGTCGAATTTAAATCTTTTACACTTGTTGCATCGGATAATAATTGTAGAAAATCTATGTCGGTAGAAGCATGGTTAATCAACCAACCCAAACACAATACTAAAATTAGATGTTTCATAATTCATTAACATTAGAAGCATAATCATAAACTATGGTGTATAAATATAATTGCAATTCTTCGTCAAGTGAACTTTAAAATCATATTCAAATTACATTTTGTAGATATAAAACCTCCTATACTCAAATGACTCTTCTCAATTATTACATGTTTCAATTTATCAAATTTTTTAGATTTACCTTTTTATTTTATGATACAATCAACTTAAATATCTTTCTTTTTACTTACCTTTTATTTATAATAGTGACGATATATTTCTATGATCTAAATGTAACCCTCAATTTTTTGTTACACACACATGAAATTTACATGTTCTTTTGTAGATTCACTGCACTATTAATTAATTAATTAATTAATTAATTAATTAATTAATTAACATATATACTTCATTGGATTGATTTTAATTAAGGTGGTGGTAGAAACAATATTAACATGGTGGAAGATTCTTTCAATCATTATTATCATCAACAACAACAAGAGCTATCTTATTTCTACCATCATTATCCACAACAATATTTGATGACAATGCAACAACAAAACAATTACAATTTCACAAATTCATCATCAACAACAGCATCAAGAAATATTGGAGAAAACAATGAAAAAGTGATGATGATTAATGAGAAGGAAGATTGTGTTGAAGAAACTCCTCCTCAATTTTTTGACTTCCTTGGAGTAGGTGCTACAACAACAAGAACATGATCTTTGATATGCATCCAAAAAAAGCTGCAGAATTATCCACGGAAGTTGCTCAATATAGGTGTGGTCCAACATAAATGTGAAGTCATTCAGAGGCAAATAGAAAGGAAAGGATAGTTGCTTTTTAGTTAGGTCACTCTGTAACCTTTGCATCACTTTTGTTCATAATGATGTCATTCTATTTCTTTATCACATGGGGACCTTTTTTTTAAAATATTTATAAATAATAATCATAGTTTAACATTATAATAAAACAAATTTTCATGTCGATCTTCGTACATATCACTGGTATTATTTGAAACTTCATAATTATTAACTAAACTTTTTTTTTAACGTATAAGTTAAAGATTTTATTGGTTTTTACGATATAATTGATGATTTAATTGATTTTAATTTGATTTATTAGAGACAAAATATTTTATTTTTATTTTTATATAACTGATATCATCAATTAAAATATTTTTTTATCAAAAAAGTTTAACATACGTTCGAACACTTATTTAGCTGTCTGTGTCATATTTTCTCATTAAATTTAAAGTGTACACATGTGAAAGTTGTTCTTTTATGGACAATACTTCTAATTAATATCCCATCATTGTTAGATTTTGGGACGATTTTTAAACACCGGTATATTGCATGGTATTCACCTTAATTTAATTTGATTATTCTATTATTTTAAATATTCTTTTTAGGGATTTTTATGGTATATTCAAAAAATTAATATATTTTAATATTATTTAATTAAATTATTAATAGTTAAATGATATGTTAACTATGAATGAATTTATTGTATTTTAAATTTAATATCGTTAACTTTTTTAAGTTTTATTTTTTGAATGTACTTTGAAATAATTAATATTTATTTATTAAATTATAAAAATGAAATGAACTTAGTCTTCTCTCTCTCTCTGATGTTGCACCATCTCTCTATATTGTGATGTATCGTCTCTCTTTTTATCGTTATGCGTAGTCTCTATCGTTTTGCGTCTTCATTCTACACCATCTCTCTCTATCCTTCGGCACCATTTCTATGTCGATATGATTTGCACAATCTCTCGCTATCGTTATGCACCGTATCTAATATATGTTTAATATGACATCGATATTTTATGTTAACCTCTTTTAATATGTTATTTTTCATATATAACCTTCGTCATCTTTTATCGTTATATCTTACCTGTATTATTTATTTTCGATATTCTTCTAAAAATGATTTTAATTCTACACCTAATCGAAAATGAACCATCTATTTTTGAAGTTTCGATGTAAAAATAAATCTAACCTAATATTCAATTTATTTTTATTTTTATTATTCACTGTGAATTAAATCAATTTTACTAACGCTTTTGTAATTTGTATATGTGGTGATTGTCTGATTGGGTTCACAACCTTCATGAAAATTATAAAATAATAAATATTTGTTATGATTTGAATTATAAAAAATAATTTATTTAATTATTAAAGTCAAAGTTAAATAGATAATTGTAATTAAATTTTTAATTTAATCAATTTTAATAGATATTATAATAATGTCGACATGAATAAATTAAAAAAATTTATATATTTAAATATGTATAGTATCGATATACATTGAAACTTATCGAATATCATGATATTTTTCTATATATCGTATTTCTTTCGTTTGTTAGATTTGCCAAATTAACTAAATGAAAATTATGTGAGAGATGGGAAGGAACTAATGTGAATATAAATCAATAAATATGTCCGAGACATTCTTTGTTACTTGGAGCATATGACTAATTTGTTGAGAATATGAATATACTAACGAAAACAGTTGAGATGGAAAGATATTTAATATTATAACATAGGATATATATGTATATATATAGGACAGGAGTTGGTGTATATTCTATTTTATTATAATGAATCAGTTCACATTTTTATGCATTATTCCCCGCACCTTTTGATAAATGAGAATATATTATTTTTTTTAACTATATTATTGGCATAACATATTTAATTATTTATTTATCAATATCGAACGAAACATAACTTCGTGAAAAATCAAGACCATGATTTTGTTGGTTAAAAAAAAAAGGAAAAATCAATTAAGTTCCAAAACAAATGGGTACTGGACAAGTGGTATTAATTCGTGATGCAACTCATGAATCACAATTCGTGACATTGAACATTCTTCTTTATTAATTGCTTTTTAAGAGTGATTAATTTTCATTAGCCAATATTATCGATACATAAATTATTGTGATTGAATTCAAGTAGTTAATAAATAATAAAATTAATTAAAAATAAATTGTTAGAAATATTTTACTTATTTTTTATCTAACTCTAAATTATAATAAATGGTTTAAGTTCTTTACCATTAGGTACAATAAGAGGGCTAAGCCCAAAGCCCCAAGCCCAAACGTTAACACCAATTTAGTTTAAAAGCAAACTTCTTTTAGACGGACAAAATTTTAATTGTAGTAACAGTAGCGTTGTAATCAAAATATTACTCAAATATATTGTATGAACTATATATTTGTGCAAAATTATGTTACACGACTTTGTTCATAAGAACTAAATTCATTTAATGTAATATATGTGAAGCTAATTTTTAGGTATATGTGTGAAACTATTAACACTAATTTATTATGAAATTAAATATTTTCTATCAACTCTCACTTATTGATATTCAATTATATAACACAACTAGTTATATGTTCCTCTATAATAATATATAAACAAATAGAGTATTAAAAAAAATATTAACGCATATAATCTAAACTTTAAAATTTAATAAATCATCAATTTTTAATTTTTTTTTTATAATTTATTTCCGAATTAAGAAGTATATCGAATCGTTTAAAATCATTGATATTATTTGACATGGAGTGATACACTAAATAATAGTGCCAATTTTGGTTGTCCTATAGATAGAGGGTCCCTGAACCATTTGGGGGATGGTGATGAAAAATGTGACAAGGATAACTTAGGTGAAAGGAAAAGAAAAGGGGTGGGTGGGGGTATGGATCTGTTGAGAGCATCACTTTCTCATGGGCCTGCAATGCAATAACTGAGGCACAAATTCTGCAACTGACTCCATTTGTACATTCATAATGGGGAACTGTTCAATATCCTTCTATCATCACCAGAATCTTTGTGTGAATTCATGCCAACCATGTGTGGTATGGTATACTTGTTTATTAGACATGTTAGGGATTAATACAAAATTTGTACTTGCAACCAATATAGACAGGTTTCTTAATTATCCACTTATAAAATAAATTGGTATTTTAATAATCACATATTGAGTTAGATGTAATAGAATTTGTGTCTGCCAGTTATGTTAATCAAATTATTATGTTGAAATTTTATCATAAAATTTTTGTGTTAATATATTATTTATATATGTTTTAATTTATATGTTTATACTTTTATTGCATCGACAATAGAGGGAATTTTTTTTATATAATGGAAAAAAATTAATATTTATTTAAAAGATAATATCTAAATGTATGTTAAATATCCATTATGCTGATGACTATTATCTATATTTTAATTAGCTTGTAGATTATATTTTTATGAATATATTTAATCAGCTTGTACACTATATTGAACATATTTTCTCAAAAGCTCAATGAAAATGGTTTTGAAAAGATATATTTAATCAGCTTGTACACTATATTTTTTATAAACGAAGAGGGGAATGTATAATTAAATTTAAAAATATATTTATTTTTTGATACTAGTCTCTAATATTAGTCTCTGTCATATATAAAATATTTGAATGTAATCCTTTTAAATAAAAACTAAAATAAGTATTAACATGATAAAAAGAAAAATTGGTACATTTGCATGTCAAAAACAAAACATGAAGATAAAATTGGGTCTCGAAGCAAAATTAAAATATATTATTATAAAATAAAATTAAAATATAATATTATATAAAATTATATCCTTTAAAATATTATATTAAATCTTAAAATTAAAATTAATTTCATTGGTCTATGAATTCACCGGTCATTTAAATATTTGTCAGATTGTTTATTTAACAACTTCAATATATATTAACCTTTGAAATAGGTTTGACCAATGCCTTGCATGATTTCAAAATAACTACCCTTGCAAGGGTTACTAGAGTCCACTCCCACAACCACACTGAATTTTTTTTTTCCTGTGAAAAATTGTGAAGTTGGTCAAGTATCATAGACTCTATATCCTACAACTATGCATGCATAAACTTCATTTTAATGTCAGATAAATCTTAAATCGACCAAATTATGTAATGACATACATTAACATTCAAGCTAAATAATCACCAAAACAAAATCAACCAAGTATGTATAAATTCCTTCCAAAATTTCAAAAACTACATTATTAGTTTCAAATTTAAAGTAAGTTCATATCATACCACATTATTAATTTGAGAGGTTTCTAAATCAAAATCCTAACATTTCAAGGTACTCATTTTTAAACATTTTTTTATGTGACATTCATTTTTAACATTATTGAATTTATGTTGGTGACAATTGCTGCAAAACTTTAATAGTAAAGTTGTTATGAATATTATATGTAGCAAATTTCAAGGCGTGTTGTTACGCTAGCCTTTAAGTTTGATTCACCCCCACACACCAAGAGTAAAAGAATGCACTGACACAGATTGAACTCGAGACCTTGTGTTGACACACAATGAACACAACTACTAAACCAACAACAATATCATGTCAATTATAATCAATTATAGATACATATATTTATCGAATATTTTGGAAATATCTCACAATCTCCCACCATTTTCAAAATATAATTAGTCCCATAATTTTGGAAATATCATGGTTTCAAATAATGGTATCTTACTACTGGACCACTACTTAGTAAGCTATGGGTTTCACTTATCTCGAATAGATTGGTAGACAAGATTTGAACCAATTATTCATTAGAACAAGTGTGCACAACTTACACATGAATTCCCGGTACTATCGAAAGAGTTATAAAGATGACACATTTGATAAGGTCTTGTATCATGTACCCTTTTGATGAGAATTTAAGAGTCAAGCTCTTTAACTCTTCGAATCAGCGTCAGTTCATCCTCACATAGGTAGATTATATCATAAATATACCCATAATATGTATTTTATCAAATTTATGATATATGTCTATTAAGAGTAAAACTTAACCTTCCAACTTTATACTTATGGTCCAAGTACTTTTAACTTTTAGGATGTATCTATATTTAAGTACTTGCAATTATTCTAATAGTGTACTTTTATCATTGAACTCAAGACTTGATGTTACTCAAGCGTGAATTGATTTTTCACCATTGATGATTAATTCGATGTGGACTTGAGTCTCATCCCCAATGATGTTTTCAACACCATGTCCCTTGTCAGACCTTTCATCAAAGGATCTGCAAGATTCTTTTCAGTTCTTAAAAATACTATGGATATTACTCTATTTAAAATGAAATCATTTACATAGCTATGTCTTATACCAATATGTCTTGATTTTCCATTATATACTTGGCTATATATTTTGGATAGTATGGATTGACTATCACAATGTATAGATACCGATGTCATTGGCTTTGGCCAAATTGGTATCTCATACAACAAATTTCTTAGCCATTCTGCCTCTTTACTACCCACAGCTAGGGCAATGAACTCTACAGCCACGGTGGAGTTGGCAATACAAGTTTGTTTCTTTGATTCCTAAGAATTTGCACCTCCACCAAGATTGAAGATCCATCCACTTGTGGAAGCATGATCCTCAACATTATTTACCCAACTTACATATGTATATCCTTCCAAAACTAAAGGATATCCACTATAGATTAAACTATAGTTAATTGTTCCTTTCAAATATTTTAATACTCTATTAACAGCTTGCCAATGTTCTTTACTTGGATTGCTAGCATACCGGCTTAATATACCTACAACATATGTTATATCAGGTCTGGTACAGGTCATGGCATACATCAAGCATCTGATTACCTTTGAATAATCTAGTTGTGCCATAGGGCATCTTTTATGTGGTTGTAAACTAAGATTTTGATCAAATGAGGTAGAAACGAGTTTGGAATTAAATTGATCAAATTTCTTTAGCACTTTCTCAATATAATGAGATGGGATAAACCAATATTTACTTCATCTCTAATGATTTTAATTCCTAAAATCACATCTGCTTCACCTAAATCTTTCATATCAAAATTTTTTGATAGGAAAGTTTTAGTTTTTTCTACCTCATCTAAATTTGTGTCAAAGATTAACATATCATCCACATAGAAACAAATTTTAACATTTATTTGATGGATGACAAACTTATTGATAGAAGCTAGTGCCAAAAGCATTCTTATGGATGCAATTCCTGCAACAGGTGTATAAGTATCAAAGTAGTCAATACCTTCTTTTTGTGTAAACCATTTGGCAACAAGTCTAGCTTTGAATTTATCAATGGTACCATTAACTTTCATTTTCTTCTTAAAGATCCATTTACAACCTATTGATTTGGATTCAGGTGGGAGGTCTACTAATTTTCAAGTTTTATTCCCCATAATTGAGTTCATTTCCTCTTGGATGGCTTCTTTCCAAAAGGACGAGTCTTGAGACTTTATTTCCTCTTCATATGTGTCTGGGTCACTCTCTAATATATAGCGAATTGGTCCATAACTGTTAATGGAATCATTTGTACCTTCTACAAGGAACATAAAGAAGTCTATACCATAATCTTTCTCTTTTCTAGCTCTTTTACTTCTTCTGGGTTTTGAACATGTCAAAGTATCATTATTAGATACATTATTTTCTAAACTTTGTACTCTAGAACATAATGTTTCCTTGGAATGTGGAATTGAGTTAAATCTAATTTCTTGAAAAATTGTATCTCTTGGCTCAATCAGTGTCTTAATAGGATATGAGTCATTAGATTCAAAAACCATGAATATATAGTTCTTGCTATTTTCAGCATAGCCTAGAAATACACTTTCAATTCATTTTTCTCCCAATTTCTTTCTTTTTGGTTCAAGAACCTTAACAATTGCTCTACAACCCCAAAATTTTATATAGTTAAGATTGAGTTTTCTTTTCTTCCATAGTTAATATGGGGTTATCTTGTTCCTTTTATTAGGAACTCCATTTAGCAAATAACATGCAGTTAGCATGACTTCACCCCAATAACCTTTAGATAAACCAGAATAGGATAACATAACATTCACCATTTCTTCTAATACCCTATTTTTCCTTTCTGCAATTTCATTTTGTTGTGGGGGAATATGGTGCAGTTTTTTGATGCACAATACCAGTGGACTCAAAATACTTAGGATGATAGAACTCTCCTCCCCTATAACTTCTAAAACACTTAATAAAAGTTTCATGTTGAAGTTCTACTTGTGCTTTAAATATTTTAAATTTTTTTAAAACTTCATTCTTAGAGTGCATTAAATAAACATAACAAAATCTAGAGTAATCATCAATAAAAGTGACAAAATACTTTTTACCACCAATTGTAGGTCAACCATGTAAATCTCATATATGAGAGTGAATTAAATCTAATACCTTAGAACTTCTTTCAACACTTTTAAAAGGTTGTGTTGTGATTTTAGTTAGCATGCAAGTACAACATGAATTTGAATTTTTATCAAAAGTCGGAATTAAATTTGATTTCATCATATCATTCAATTTTCTAAAGTTAATATATCCTAGTTGCATATGCTAAAATCACAAGACTCAACAATATACGCATAAATCATATTATTATTACATCTTTAAGAATACTTCCATCAATCATTTTGAGTTCAGAAATGACATAGTTCCTTTGCAAAAAAATGCTACTTTGATATATATCGAACAAGGAGTTTATTCAAAAATAAGGCATAGGCGCAAATTGAACTTGAAACCTTGTGTTGACACACAATGAACACAACCACTATACCAACAACAATATCATGACAATTATAACCAATTATAGATACATATATTATCCAATATTTTGAAAATATCTCACAAAAACAAACCTTTTTTTTTCCTGTTGTTTATTTTTTTTAAAGGATTAAACTTTGTTGTTGTTGAGTGTTGGTCCATCTTATTAGTAAGCAAACATTAAATGAGGTCTACCATTGGACCATAATCATTTTGTTGTCTTAATTTTTTCAAAAGTTGTCTAAAATGGTTTAAACGAAATTTGTTGACCATCTTTAGACGGAATACTATTTATTTTCTATTGGCCGAAGTTCAGTTTGCTCTTGTTAAGTAAAGACATGTTCAACTTTTGAAAACTGAATTTTATACCCCACACTTTTACTTATATTTCCACGATTTTTAAAAAATTTAATTTTAGCCCTATTTTTTTACTCTTTTTTTTTCTCTCCAAAAATAAAAATTGGCTCCAGTGGTTTCCCTTAACCAAGCCACTGCCTATGAGTCGCCAACTCATTCTTCAACAGGCACACAGTCAGAGCCCCAGCTCCTCCCACTGCTTGGGAGCTTACAGTTTCATGTTCTATTTCACTCTCCGATGGGGGTTCTTTTCACCTTTCCCTCACGGTACTACTTCACTATCGGTCACCTAGGAGTATTTAGCCTTACAAGGTGGTCTTTGCTCATTCACACGGGATTCCACATGTATCATAAATTTGTTTTTGAAAGTTTTTTATGTAAAAAATGATAATAAAAATTTATTTATCGAAAATTTTAAAAGTGAAAATGAAATTTTTTATATAAAAAAAGTAACTAAGAAAAAATTTTATATTTCAGAAATTTTGAAATTTTCAATAAATAAAAATACTGAGTTTTTTTTTTACATATCCAAAATTTCAAACTCAAATTTTTTAATATATGAAACAAATTACATTCTAGATATTTCAAAAATTTTATGATATGTAAAAAAATAAATAGATTTAGGTATAAAAAACATAATATTTTTTTAAAAAAATTTGTTGTGTTTTTTATAAAATTATTTTTGAAAATTCATGTAAAAAGTGGTAAGATGTGGGGTTGGAGTCAAGATGTAAGGGGTATAAAATTCAATTCTCCCAACATCTTCGGCTTTAGAATATGATTAGTCTGAGCTTTTAAACACATGTAGACCCTATAAGCCCAACAACTAAAAGGACACAAGAGTATGAATTGCGACAAAATATTGGTCGAACGTAGACTTTTTCATCTTCATCAAGACCCAATCTTCACACCATACCATGTTATTCTAACACAATAAGATATACATTTTTTATATTTTAATATTTCTAATTAACCTCAAAGGATTGCTTACTTAAAAGACTGCTAGCAAATACCTATTATGCCCCAATTCACAAAATATTGTGCTTTTTTTTTTATAAAAAAAAAATATAAATTTTTTTCGAAATTAAATTTAAGTTAAGACATTCAGCATAATAATATCATAATTTATTAGTTAAACTAAAAATTTAAAACTACAATTTTATTAAAATATATATGTAAAAACTATAAATAAATAAAATATGTTTGTAAAAGGGGATGACATGAATGTTATGATTAATAGTATTTGATGATAATGAAAAAAATGAATATTATTGAAAGAGAAATAAGTTCTTATAGAGCTTTAGAATAATAAACTAAAAGATAAGATTTTAAATTAAAAGGAACAAGTTAAAAAAAAAAGCACTTTATTATAAAATATTATAATCGACTTTATGCTAAATCTAGTAATAATAAGATAAGATCTTAACAACCTAACAAGAGTATATTGGGGGATGCTATTGTCCTTCACAACAAGATGAATCTAAAATTGAAATAAGCATAAAGTTCCTAAAGAGAAGATGGAAAAGATATGAAAGCAAAAAAGTCCCGAAAAGACAGCCAAGTAAATGGCAATACGCAAATGGGTCCCATTTGACAATAGTTGGACAAACTTGTAGCCATCTGCTCTTTGAAACTCACCATGAAATAATATCCGTACTTTTTTTTTCCTGACTCGGATTTCACTCAGTAGCTAAACTTTCCATATATACTTTTTGATAAATGGAGGATAAATATGAAAAAGAAAAATAGAGGATAATTGTTGCTTTTTATAATTTATTAATTATTAATTTTGAAGTATTTTTATGTATGCATCAATTTTGTTATTAGTAATTTTTAGATAATTGCAGTTTTGATCTTCTTATTTTATATATACATCAATATTATTTATTAGTATTGATAGTTGAAGAAAAACGGTGTGAATCCCTTTACTTCAAAGAAAATTCATAATTTTTACAACTACTCATCATCGAAATTTGTTCTTCTGATTACATTTATGGGTAGTTATGAATTTTTAGTTTGTGGTTTTTAAAATTCACATTAAAAATAAAAAATATTCGAGTAAGATGAGTAAACTTGATTTTTCACTTATTTTGAAAACAATTTTAATCTAAAATTCAAAATCAATTTTTTTTTTTTTTCATAATTCTTGTTTGGATTTTAATGTCACCACCACCTTCGATATCATGAACCACACCTTTGATCACCACTGCTTTGACCACCACTAGCCACCAATGTAGTTAGCTAATCAACACTTTAAAAAACCAACTACTACCGTTATGATTATCACCGTTGACCACCATTAACCGTTAATCTGACCATCGTCGATCATCATTTCAACAATCATTTTGATCACTGACTATCACCATTTTGACCACTACTTCTACCAGTATTGATCACCACGACAACCACCGCTCTAGGCGCCACTCTGACCACTGTTGATCACAACTCCAATCATTTTTTACGACCACTTTAACCACCATCAAACAACTCTTTAACTACCCTCAACCACTATTCTAACTTCCATTTTGACTATTGTAGACCATATATTTGCTACTAATTTAACAATTATTGATCACCATTTTGATTATCACTTCAATCACCATTATGACCTCCGCTAGAGACGGATCTAAGTTGTTGGAAGACAATTTAGAAAGAATAGGAAATCTGAAAAGTATATTAAATTGGATTTATTTGAATGTTTTTATATAGTTGCTTGTTGTATAAGAAATGTGCCCAGATTTTGTAAAACATCTAACACTTTGAATAGTTGCACTTCAAATAACTAACTAACTTGTTTAACAAACTCCAAACCACCCTAACTGAATTGCTATGCCATTACATCATTTTGGATTAACCATAACTAACACTCTTACTAATTCAACATGATTAAGATAGTGTTACTCCAAGCTTGTTCCTCATCTCTTGAAATTTCACCTTCTTCAAACATTTTGTAATACTCTTACTAATTCAACATGATTAAGGTAGTGTTACTCCAAGCTTGTTCCTCATCTCTTGAAATTTCACCTTCTTCAAACATTTTGTAAGAATATCAGCCTTTTGATCCTTGGTGTTGTAATGCTCCAATTTTATTTTGCCTTTTGTAACTTGATCCCATAAGAAGTGGTATCTAGTTTCTATGTGCTTACTCCTTCCATGAACACTTGGATGCTTTGCTAAGTTTATGGCTGATTTGTTATCAATCTTCATCTTCACAAGTAAATAGTGCAACTATGCTTTGCTTCCTTGAACACCATGAGATTGGTGACTCGTTTATCATGAAAATATAGCTAGAAGTGTTATTCCTATCATCCTTGTCTTCACACCAATATGCATCATTAAACCTAATCAGATCAGCTCATTTTCAGCCAGCTTCTTAGCATAGTGCAGTCCCAGCTCAATTGTTTCCTTAATGTACCTCAAAAACCTTTTAGCTGCCAAATAATGAGATGTTTTAGACTTTTACATGTACCTACTAACCAATCCAACACTGTGAGCTATGTATGGCCGTGTGTTGCACATGTATCTCAATGATCCTACCAATTGCTTGAATGTTGTAGAATCAACCAGCTCCCCATTGCCATCTTTTGTTAGGATCAGACCTGCTTTTGTTAGTGTATCAGCCCCATTGCAGTCTTGCATCTTGAATCTTCTTATTACATCATTAGCATACTTCTTTTGGTGCATAAAAATTCCATTTTCCTTGCTTACAAACTCAATACCAAGGAAGTAAGATAGCACGCCTAGATATGTAATCTCAAATTCCTTCTCCATTCTAATTTTGAACTCATGGATCTCTGTTTCATTGCTGCCAGTCAACAATAAATCATCCATATATAAGCATATCAACAATGCAGGTGTTGTTGCTTTCTTCTTGACATAAACTCTATGCTTATTGACACATTTTTCAAGTTGTTGCTCAATGAGGAATCTATCAATCCTCTTATTACAGGCCTTGGGAGCTTGCTTCAAGCCATACAATGTTTTTCTCAATATGTACATCTTATCTTCTTTTCCTTTCTTCTCATAACTTGGTGGGTGGCTCACATAAACCTCTTCTTCTAATGGTCCATTAAGAAATGTTGATTTGACATCCAACTGGTGCATGGACCAACCTTTGTAGCTAGCCATTGACACTATCAGCCTCACTATTTCAATCCTGACAACTGGTGCAAATACTTCCTCATAATCCAGTCTAGGCCTTTGCAAGAATCCCTATGCTACAAGTTTGGCCTTGTACCTTGCAATTTGTCCATCAGGCTTTAGTTTGATTTTGTAGACCCATTTCACATCAATTGGTTTCGTGTGTACTGGAAGGGTCATAAGTTCACAGGTCTAATTCTTTTCTATGCTTTTGAGCTCTTCCTCCATTGCTAGTCTCCATCTAGGATCCCTTAAAGCCTCATCATCACTGATTGGCTCTGATTTAGCCAACAAGGCAAAATGAATCAATTCTCCATCTGCATTGATGGTTGAGTCAGTTGTGACTTCATATGGTTGTAACGTGGCTGAGGGTTGCCTAGTTCAGTCAGATCTTCTTATAGGTTTAGGAGCAGGTTGGCTGGGTCTCATCCAGTTTCACTATAACTGCCCTACTGATTGGACTAGTTGGTTTGTTTGGACTGGCTGCACTACTGGAGCTAGCTTCACTCATTTTCCAGTCATATCCTCTTGATTCATTCACTAGTATGTATATGCTTGTGATCACTTTGTTCTTGTTTGGATCATACAACTTGTAAGCTCTAGTTGAATCATAGCCCAACAGTTCCATGTGTTCAACCCTATCATCTAGTTTTTTTTTCTTCTGTTTTGTGCTGGCACATGTCTGAAGCATAGTGAGCCAAACATCCTGAAGTGACTCACACTTGGTCTCGTCCCTTTCCAAGCTTCTTCAGGTGTCTTACTGTGAAGCCTTTTAGTTGGGCATCTATTTAAAATGTAGACTGTAGTTGAGGCTGCTTCTCCCCAAAACATGTGAAGCATCTGCTTTCCTTTCAGCATGTTCCTAGCCATATTCATAATGGTTTTGTTTCTTCTTCCAGCAATCCCATTATGTTGTGGAGTGTATGGTGCAATCATTTCATGTAGCACTTCTTCTTTTTCACATAATTTATGAAATTCATAGGAATTATATTTCCCACCTCCATCTATTCTTATTATTTTCAACTTACATTCACTTTGATTTTCAACCAACACTTTAAAACTTTTCAACACCTCAAGCACATCACTCTTTCTTTTGATGAGATATATCCAGATTTTCCTTGTGAAATCATCAATGAATGACATAAAATAATTGTTACCTCCTATTGACATCTCTTCAATTGGGCCACATCATCAGAGAAGATTACTCCATCATTTTAGATGCTCTAGTTGGCAGTTCTGTTTTGAATTTGTTCCTATGTTGTTTGGCTTGGCAGCATTCTTCACATATTTCTTGTGACATTTGAATGTCAGGAATTCCCAGCACCATGCTTCTATACTGCAACATTTGAAGGCTTCTAAAGTTCATGCTTCCATACCTTTGATGCCAAAACCAGCTCTCATTCTTGGTTTCAGCAGCCAAGCATGGTTTTCATTTACTTGAATTTCAATCTTGAAGGTCCCGTTTTTAGACAATGGTGCCATCAAGACAAGGCTATTGGCACCATCAAACATCTTCATTTGTCCATTCTCCATATTCATAGAGTATCCTTTTTCCAGCAATTGTCAAAGGCTTAACAAATTGTTCTTGATATTTTGCACATGTAACATCACAAATGAAGGACTGCTTACCATCTTTTCTTTGAATTAAGACTTTGTCAACACCTTCAGCTGTCACTGAGCTATTATCTGCAAATATGATCTCCCTTTTTACCTTCTCATCAATGCTTACAACCATTCTTTGTGGCCAGTCATGTGGTTTGAGCATCCTGTGTCAAGGTACCATAAGCCTGGGCTATCGTCTTCTAGACTAGTGGCAGCCATCAACAACACTTCTTTTGAGTTAGAATTATCAGCTTGTGCCAATTGAGCTTCATCATCTTTTCTTTTCACTTTCGTTGATCTACACTCATCAGTAAAGTGACCCCATTTTTGACCATTGTAACATTGAATCCTCTTCTTGTTGAATTTCTTTGTGCCTTTATCAATGTTGTTGTTGTTACTGCTGTTTTGATTCTTGGAAGATTCAACAACCTCACTATCATCAATATCTTGCTTCTTATGCCATTTTAATTTTCCTTTTTCTTTCTTGTATTTCCCTTCATCTTGATTTGATTTCTTGCTGATTCGAGCCTACAAAGCCTGTGCTTGTGTATGATTTTCACTTCTTTCTCTAATTCTCAATTAATGGGCTTCAAGTGAACTTTGTAGGTCTTCTAATTTCATTATATTAAGATTATTTGATTCTTCAATTGCATCCATTATATGATTGTACCTGTCTGTCATTGTTCTCAGAATTTTCTCAATCATCACCAACTTAGTTATCACTTCTCCATTTACTTTCATTTGATTTATCACTGCATGCACTCAATTGAAGAAATCAACAACATTTTCATTCTCCTCCATTTAAAGTTTGATCTTCTTGATCTTTTCACCCCCTGTGTAATATTTCACCAAGATATCCCATGCCTCTTTTGATGTAGATACCTTTGAGATCCTTTTTAAAATTGTTTGCATGTACACTTTGTTGGATGTAAAACAAAGCCTTGCAGTCCCTCTTCTTGCAATCTTTGAAGGTTTCCTGCTGCCTTTCTATAGGATTTGTTCCAGGCTGTTCATAGCCATCTTGCACAATTTCAAACACTTATTGAGCTCCCAATAAAGACCTCATTGATGCAGACCACCTTTCCCAATTTTTCCCATCAAGGATTGGTAGGTTTGATGGAAAATTCCCAGCTTCATTCATGATTCCTTTCATTCACTCACACTTGCGTTTTCCAAATTTTAAGTTCCTCACACTTGCACTCGTGCTTCCCAAGACTTAAAATCCAAGCTCTTTATGCCAATTGTTGGAACATAATTTAGAAAGAATAGGAAATTTGAAAAGTATATTAAATTGGATTGATTTGAATACTTTATACAATTGCTTGTTGTATAAGAAATGTGCCCAAATTTTATAAAATATCAAACACTTTAAATAGTTACACTTCAACTAACTAACTTGTTTAACAAACTCCTAATCATTCTAACTGCATTGCTATGTGATTACATCATTTTGGGCTATGGCCCCTCCCTCCCTTGCCAATGTTTCACAGTACATCCATTATACAATTAATTCCAACATATGGTTAATTCCAACATATGGTAGTGTGTTGGTAATGGCAAGTGGCAGCTAAGTAAACACGGTTATATTATTTTTGTAACAATAAATAATATTTCATGTTTCTATAACAACTCTTACAAAACTGCATTAGTACCTATTTAATAAATTAAGTTTGTAAATAAAAAATATTGGTTACATTAATCCTAGAAAACAGATAATTCATCAAGTTAGTGCATGACCTACAAAAGTCACTGTCTTGAACTTCTTACAATAATAATAATAATAATAATAATAATAATAATAATAATAATAATAATAATAATAATAATAATAATAATAATAATAATAATAATAATAATATATTTTTCATAGTTTTTAGTTTTATGTCATTGAGATTTTTAGATTTATCCATTTAAACATATAAATTAAATTAAATTCTATTAATATTATGTTATATAATTTTTATGATTATTTATCAATAATTTTTTTATCCACATCTAACTGATTTATGCATATTGTCGACATCACTTTAACTATGCATATTGTCGACATCACTTTAACACAACTCTAAAGAAGTAATGGAAAGAAGTAATGGTGGTCGAAATTGTCAAAGTGGTGGTTGAAATACGGTGAAACGGGAAGGATCAACAAATAATGCTTTAGAGCTAGACGTTGATATTTTTAAACTTTTGGATGATAGGGACAGTTATAATATTCGATTGTATCCAAACAAGTGAAAATATGTGATAAAGTACAAAATTTTATTATTTTATTATTTTATTTTTTAAATATTTTTTATTAAAAAAAATCATTGATGAAACTTAGGCCCATTTACTTCGTAAAACTAGTTTTAGTTTTATTTTCATAAATATATGTTTATTTTAAAACGATAATAAGGAGACTCAAGTCTCGTGTAGTTAACAATTATGATAAAGAGAAAATAAAAAAAATTATATATTTTCAAAAATAAAAAAAATAAAATGTTTTAGAATTTTTAATTTTCTGAAATTGCTCCTGTAAAAAGGTGTAAAAACTAAATCTGTTTTTAAAAATTGAAAAAGAAAATATTAGACTATGTTAGTACATTTTATGTATGCTTGCCATTGAATATCTAAATCTTTTGGAACCAACACTATTATATTACTACTGCATAATAGTAAGAGAAGCAATAGCATATACTCCAAGAAATCTCTTTTCCGTTGTCTTTTCATCTTGGTATTAATCCCATCTCATATACTTCTTCCATTTTGTTCAAATGATTAAGGGAATTATAAATAAAGAACCATAATACTATCAAAAATAATAAAAATTATTGATTGTCTTAATATGTGTAAAAAACTTTACAACAACAACTAAAAAGTATGGAAGTGAGCGTATAATATTTACATCAAACATATTTACTCAACAAAGTCATCTAATTCTAAAAGAACAAAAAATACAACTTAGCAGAACACAATTGTACAGGCCTATGATATGATGAATCTTACTCATTGTAATTTACTAAAATCACAATCAAATCCTCTCATGGAACACAAGAGACCTTGATAAAGCTGCAGGATTAGCTTGCAGTATTGATGATGTTTCAACCACATGGTTCTTATCATCACCCTTTGATGCAAATGCCTTGATTCCTAGTTTTGACCATGTAGAAAAACTCTTTGCAGCTTCATTAGGCTCATCAATTCTAAGTGTCTTTGGAATCAACACAGTATTACTATTATTATTACTTTCTGAGCCATGTTTTTTTTTCTCTGAATTGGAATGAAAGAGAATTTCACCATCTCTTGAGTGTTTCCCTAAAGTAGGTGAATTTGGTTCACAAGATTGAGTTGAGATAGACTGAACACTCCATGATTGTGGTAAAAAACCACCATAATATGCTATATTGGGATAGAATGAAACAGGATAGCTTTGTTGGTAAAATGCAGCATGAGGAATCATTGATGGGTTCCATGGATGGTTTTGGAAGGGAAATTGAGGAGGAAAATTTTGATAACACTTATTAACTTGTTCTTCATGTGAAGTTGAAGACATATTAGAATCTGAGCCAAAGGTTAACACATCAGTACTTTGAGGAATCACTTGACGATAATTTGAGTCAGCGGACGAAAAATGAGAGATTTTGTTCTTGCGACGGCCTGCGCCTACAGGCATATGTCTCATTGTTCCTCCAGCAGTCCAATATCGCTGACAGTTCTTACAGAAGTGTCGGGGCTGTTTGACGTTGTAGTTGTTGTAGTAGCAGAATTTGGTGTCTTTGCTGCTGCATCTTGGACATGGCTGAATTTTGTCCGGTTTCGTGAGAGATTTGTCTTGTGACATGTCACTTTTTTCTCCATTCTGTTGAGAAGTTTTGGTTTCGGATGAGGGAGTTCTAGGGTTCTCAATGAGGCATGAGGATGTGTGAGATTTTGATTCCTCTGTGGTTTGTTGTGAGGCCTCATCATCTTGTATTGAGGTGAGTTCTTTCCTTGATGGTTCCTGAAACTAGTAGATAATAGTTGGATTAGATAAGACCAAAATATAAGCCACAAAGGTATAATTTTATATATGAATTGGCAGTATAGACTGATTTTTTTATCTTAATAATCTAATTCCTATCAGAAAGAGACACTAGTAATTCCAAATTTGGCCGGCACATAAGTAAAGTCTAGTAAAAAATATTGCTCCTGTCAATATTCAAACTCAGGTTTTTGCAAACGCTTTCTCTTATAACTTAAATTAATTAACTACTTGAATTCAATTATTTAGGATTCATATATATGCACTATCAGAGGCCAGATATATGATTTATCACATCAGAATGAAAATCCCTCTTAATTTCAGAAGTAGAGAAACAGACTCTTAATTCAAGTTTACAATTAGACAGAGCTTTCAGGAGAAACTAAATAGATAACAGTCATTAGAGAAAAGTTATGAACATAATGTTATATACAACACAAAAAATGTCCCCAATACTAAAAGCTGAGTAAGTATAAGTCTTATTTGAGGAATTCCTTTGTAGGAAAAGTCTTATTTGGTAAGAAAATAATCTATAGGATGCAGATTGTCTGTATTTTTGGGTTGATTGCTGTGAAACTCAATTCAAATACGTATATATGATACACCTAACTAGAATAAAATTATTTTTGAACAAAAAAAAAATTATAAATTTGAATGAACCCATTAACAATTGGTTGTTTCTGAAAAAAGGGTTGTTGTTAAAATTGCAGAACACACAAGTTAGCCACATAATTTTGTTAAATACTAAAAAAAATTCAAATAGAATCACTATGACATGTGACATACCTTATGTCTCTTTGTTTCATGTTCCGTTGAAGAATTCACTTCAAGTGGAGAAGATGAAGATGAATAAGGACTATGATGAGAGAAATCTTCACGAGGAAAAGGAGTAGCAAGTTCTGAGGAAGAATCATTGGTAGACTCATCGGTGTTGCATGTTAGAGAAATCGTTCTCCCAAAAAGCTTCATTTAAAGGGAAAATTTGGAGGAAAAACACGTATATTGAAGTTGTTGTTAAGGAGGGTTGTTTTCTTTTCTTTCTTTTGTTTGGAACGAAAAATGGATAGTTATAGAGAGTTGAGAGAGAGAGATTATGGTCAGTGGGAAGAGGTTTATTTATTAAGGAAAAAAAAAGTGGGAATGCCACTTCAGCAAAAAGGAGAAGTATTGTGAGCCACGAATTGTTGTGGTCTGAGATCTTTGTGTGTAGTTTGTCTTCTGTCCCACCCCTTTTTCATCCATGTCACCCCACTTTTCAACTTTTTTGCTTTTTGGTAAGTATATGATTTTTAGTCAAACAAATTTAATTTTAATTAAAAATAAAATGGTTTATGTTTGATGTTCATATGATAAATTAAATAATTTAAATGTAATATTTGTGTTTAAAATAAAAAACAATTTAATAAAAAAAGTTAGATTAGTTTGTTTTGAATTTCATTAAAATTATAATAGATTTCAAGACTTAAAATTATTAATCAAATGAATTTTTATATCAACGGCAAAACTTGAAAGAAAATAAAAAATTATAAATTATGATTTTAAATTAAAATGCAAAATTCATTTAAAAGAAATCAATGAAATTAATTTTACTTCAAAAAGTTATACCTAACAATAGTGTCAATTTCTGCCAAACCAAACTATACTTTGTAAATTCATCCTTTCATTTTTGGTCTTCCCTCTTGTTAATTAGTGAAGCAACATCTCTACCTTTCATTTTTTTGACCTGCCCTTTTTCCCTTCTTTCCATTAACTTTCGTATTAACTCCATACTTGTCTTCCTACTCTAAAAGTGGTTTTTATTCTAAGAAATGTTATCCTCTTGAAAGAATAGAGTGAAAACAACATGTTAGGCATGTACTCCCTAAATGAATATCAACAAAATTGAGTTTATTTCTTAAATTATCCTCCATGATTAATAAATTAATTTATTAAAAATAGAAAGAAAAAAATTAATTAAATTAGGAATGCTTTAGATATATTGTCATTAAATATAAAAAAAATTGTCGGTATTTATTTATATTTTATTTCAAAAAATATATATTAATTTTTCATATAATGCATTTTAAAAGAAGTAGATATTAGATATTTGAATTTTTTAACTATTGGATCTGAAATTTCGTTTTTAGTTAGCGTGTATAGAAAAATACTTAATAAAAATTAATTTTTTAAATGAATTTTACCTACTTTGGATCATATTGTCAAAATTCTTCTACAACTCATAAATTTGTAAAACTTCAAAGAAGCTAGGTGTATGCTATATGGTCTAAACAAAGATATATTCTATATGCTAAGAAGCTAGGTATATGCTATATGGTCTAGCAAAGTTATTCATATAATTACAATATTAGTATTTGTTGTATTATATGTAAAGGAATAAAAAACAATGGTAGAACTCCATTGCCAACGCAGTTGCAAATAAACCCACCACATCTCTTATCTAGTTTTGCTGCAAAATATGAAGAAAAAAAAAAACCTATGAAGATAAATTTTCTTGCTAAAGGTAATTAAAATTTATTCGAAGTTAAATCAATCAAAAGTATACAAAATATAATTAAAGAAATATGTACAAAGAAGAGCTTTATGATACAAAACTGGATTGAATTATATTAATGATTTTATGTAATATTTTAAAAATTATTTTCGAACGAAGTTCATTGCAATTTTGAATCAATTTGAAATTGATTAATAAATATAAATTAATTTAATATTTTGAACAAATTTTAAGTTAAAATTAATTTTGAATAAATTTTTTGAGAAAATAATTTTGACAAAATATTTTTTTTTTCGAGAAATTAGGTATAGAAAATTTTCCAATAAAAATAATTTTCAAAATAAAACTTTCGATTATTTTTTAGAAAAATAATTTTGAAATTCTTTTGACAAATTTTTTTTCTGAAAATATAGATATAAAAAATTTAGATTATTTTTTGAAAAAAGAAATTGAAAATTTATCAAAAAAAAATGTTTATGATTTTTTTCTCAAAAAAGTAAATTTAAAAATTTTTTTTTAAATTTTTTTTTCTAAAAAAGTTATTAAACTGATTTTTAAATTATTTTAATTAATTAATTTATTTTAAATATATAATTTAATTTGTTTCAATGCACTGTAATTTAATTTTTCAATATAATTCAATTAATTATATATTTTACATTATTATACACAAACCCAAATTATAGACACTACAACATTTATCAGCTACTGCAACAATGTTTGGATGAGGAAAAAACGGTTATCTTAGAGCATAATAGGTGGCATTTTTTATTTACTATGTCGACCTACCCCACAAAATTTTGAATCATTTTTACACAATTTTTTTTTTAAATTAAGCAATGTTGTGTAAATTTTGTAGTGTAATAACAAGTCATTAAGCTTTTTCCGTATCTTCTAATCAGACACACTCAGTAGTAAGCAAATAACTTTCTCACTTGCGTTCGAACCTCAACAATGCTTTGAAGAATTTTTTCTTTGCTGAACTGAAATTGTTTTTTTTTTTAAAGTTCCATTCGCTGATTTTTAAGCTGAATTTTGTTGATTTGCAATCTCTCACTTAGGGTTTTGATATTCCAATCCATGAACGTTGCAGTTCTCGTTTGCGCATTAATCCTTCAATCGACCGACGTAATTTTTGTCAAATCCTTCCATCAATTTGATCCTTCAACCAGATTCAGATATTATAAGTTATGGTCGACCCAATTTCCGCAATCTATTTTTATGATCTTCAATTGTATGTTTACAATTTGATATTTGATATTTTTTATTTGAATTTATGTTTATCTTAATTTTGCTTAGGCCTTGTCTTCTTCCTCATTGTTGATTCTCGCATCTCTCCAATCGTTGTTGCGTCTCTTAGATAAGCCAATTCTCACACCTCTTGGATCATAGGTTGGTGCTCCTTCTACTCGCTCATCTAATTTTGATTCATACTTTCTATCAGTTGAATGATTATTGTTGCAATGTTTTTCTTCTTTAATTTTTATATTGTTGTAGTCATTATTTGCTAATCTATAATTAAACTTGTGTTGTAGTGATACATCAACGTTTGGATTTCAATAACTTGTGTTAGTTTTTTCAATTTGTAGATTTTGTGCCTTTTAGTTTAGTTGTGTTTTATCCTTACATTAGGATGTGCTATGGAAAATTTTTCCTGCATGAAGGGTAAGGAATTTTCCTGCCTTCTTAATCAATAATGTGCAGTAGGTAGTGACATTAATAGTTCCTTTAATTGTACAAACTTGAAATTGACATTCATTGTTGGCTAATTGATCTGAATTGTTGTTATTATTAGTATGAATGTGTAGTTTTCGAGTGATATTAGATCACTAGTTTGGATGTTTATGGTAATTTCTTCACTCTCTTTATCAGTCCAAATGTGTCACGATGTTCTGAACACGACTTATAATGCTTATGTATTAGTGATAACCTAAAGAGTGACAATTATGTGACACTTGGAACATGTTTTCCGTTATGTTAATATAACTCTAAGAATAAGTCTGCATAATTTGTAACTGCATAAAATACAATTTGTTGTGAGTTCAGTTGGGTGGGGATGGTTTGAAATGGGGTTTGAAAGAGAAGTAGACTCAAAGGAAGCATATCCAGATTCTAAATACTGTGAAAGACACATGCACAGAGGTATCGAGCTGGAACAATCTGTTCCTCCTGAATACCTCGATTCAGTGCTAAAAAATTCCCCGTCGCTACCATATAGTATTCATCTCTACTTGGTGATAAATAAAGCATTTGTATTCTTTTTGATCTGTCAGAAATTTCAAAAAATGGACTTTCTATAGATCCCCAATGAAGTATGTGGAACCTGTTTCTTCTTCTTCAACAACAACAATAACAACTCAAAATCAAACAAAGACACTACAATCATTTTATAACAGAAACCTTTCCTTGAACAACAACAATAGTTGTACCTTAACTCCACCTTCTTCTTCTTCTTTTGCTTTTTGTCCATTGTCTTCATCTTCAAATATTGCTGAGTTACAACCTTTTTCACAATCTTACCAAAACCCTTGATTCTGATTTTCATACTCAACATGATTCCACTACTCATCATATGTTCTTGGACTCTAGATCTTATTCTCATGATGAAAAGGACTATAGGTATGTAGAAAACCAAGAAATTTACTCTCTCATGTCAGTGTTGTAGATGTCTAGCACCAACACGATGCTGACACCATTTGAGAAAATGAATTAATTAAATGTGTCTTGTCTGGTACCCTTTTCAGTATTTGTTATTCACAATGTAAGAATAATATTTACATCTTTTTAATATGTTTTTTAGTTAATTATTTTAATTATTAAATATAAGAATAATATTAACAACATATTTTTTAATATACTTTAATTGATTGATTAAAATTTACATGAATCTCATAAAATTCATTATGAAATCCACATAATTTAGAAGAATGTACTTAAATTTTAATTGAATGTATTAAAAAAGTGTGTTGTTAATACTCTATATTAATTAATTTAGTTCAAAAATATAATTTTAATTCATCAATTTAGTTTATAAATTACAAAACAAAAATCAGTAAAAAAAGTGAAAGTGAGTACTAAAATTTCTTCTTCTCTTCAATCGCCCTTCAGCTGTCGTGGATCCTCTCTCTGAAGCGGTCCACCAATCCTTTGCCGTATCAACAACCGCCGATTCCTAAAAGCGACCCATTTCCAGCCCCAAATGAGTTCAAACCCTTAAACAATGATTCTGCGCGCTGCGTGGTCCGACTCTTTCTTAGTCTCTTCCTTTTGCTTGTCTCATGCTCCATGTCGTCTATTTTTCTTTATTTTCAGAACTTCCTGTTTCAGTTGAGATCTTCATAGTTTGCAAATGCTAAATCTATAACGACTTTTAGACTTATTTCATTCAAAATGTTTTCTGCTGCTGGTTTACCCTTTGTTTATTCATTGCAATCGGAACTCCATAACTTTTGTTTATGAACTATAATTTATCTGCTGCTGGTTTTCCTTGAAGCAATTTTATAAAATTGTATGTTTGCTAAACGATGAATTTGAACTGTTCCTTTTTCATTTGTGGATTATTAAACAAGTGAACGGGTATGTGTATTACTTTACAAACATTTGGCTAGTTCAAAAAACAAAAATAAAAAAGCAAAATTATCATCATTTTTAGAGTAAACCACCGTTTTGTCGGTCAATTTGGGACCTCCAATTTACTAAATATCAAAATGCTCCCTCAAATTGTTTAAACCAGTCAAAATGCTCCTTCTATCAACATTTTTAGGGAGCATTTTGCCTAAAGGTTACAAAGTTCAAGGAGCATTATTTTTGACTTACTTTAGGCAATTTGAAGGAGCAACTTTATACTTTGTAAATTTGAGGTCCCAAATGGACCGACGATTACAAATTCTATACCCAAAATAGTAGTTTACTCCATCATTTTATTAGGAAAGTTCGAGATATAAAATACCTCATAATTTGATTCTAGGTAATTATTTACTTTTATATGCAAGTTTGTTTTTAACATGCTTAAGATCCAAGCAATGCACGAGTACTTTTTCCTTCCATTAAGCCTCAATTTGTTATTTAGTAAGAAATAGCCGTAAGTTCATTCTTATGCATTCTTTTATGCAATGTTCATAATTCATACACACACTTAACAAGCATAAGGGGGCAACTAGGCATAACAACCTCTATACAAATAGCACTTGAACTCGTACTTATAGGTTGAACGTCCAATCGTTTTCCATCATAAGTTCAATGCATTCAAAACACTATTTGTTTCATAAGAATGATTAATGCATTAAAAAAGTGGAAGCTACTATTAGTTCTTGCTCTTTCTTTATTTGGTTCAGTAGTTGTTGGACACTACAAAAATCGAGGAAAAAGATAACATTATTGTATGATAATATAAACTATAGATAACTTAATTGCTAGATTTATCTGTTGCTTTTTCTGCTCAATGGATTTTTAGGGTTTCAGTTTGTATTCAGGTTCCTCCATTTGATTTTTGTTTCATTCACTTCAATTGATTTGATAATTGTTTCTGATTTTTTAATTGATTAGTCGATCTTCAAAGCTTCAATCCCATTGCCAGCTAAAAGGGAATAAGTAAAATGAACCCATTTTGGTTCGTTTCATTTGATTTGATCTAGGATTGATTGAAAAATGAAGGATTTGAATGTGAAGTTGGATTATGTTGGGAAGCCGTATCATATTTTTCTGTTATTAATTCTTTTTCTAACTAAGTGTTTTTTGTGGGATTTTTGTTGCTATAGGGATAGGATAATCATGGCAATTGCAACCATGGCTACTTAAGTATTTGCATCTGCTCCACGTGATTAACATTTTATTCTGCATTACTGATTATTTATTTGTGGTCAAACTCAGGAGGGTGGAGAGAGAAGAACAATTGTGGGGATTGGGACAGTGAGGGAGGAAAGGGGAAACAAAAAAGGGGAGAAGAATGGAGGGTGAGTTGGTGCAGCAACAGCAGGAGAGATTGAACCAGGCAGTGCAGCAGCAGCTAAACCTAGAACAAGTAAAGACACGTGCTATCAGCCTGTTCAAAGCCATTTCAAGGATTCTGGAAGATTTTGATGCCTATGCTCGCACGAATACAACTCCCAAATGGCAAGATATTTTGGGTCAGTATTCTATGGTCAACCTCGAGCTCTTCAACATCGTTGATGATATCAAGAAGGTCTCCAAGCCATTCCTAGTCTATCCCAAGAATGTCAATGCTGACAATGCTACAAGTATGAGCATTATCTATTATATCTCTCATATGCACTATACTATATGCTTTCATTCATTCAGATTTCAAATCACAATTACCATGTTTTATCAGTACTACCTGTTATGCTTTCTACAAAACTACTCCCTGAAATGGAGACGGAGGACACCTCCAAAAGAGATCAATTGCTTCAGGGGATGCAGAACCTCCCAATTTCCACTCAAATTGACAAATTGAAGGTCATTTTCCACTTTCCACTTTCCACTTTCCACTTCACACCTACCTTCCCTCTTCCATCTTCATTCTTCATTCCCTTTTGCAGGCTAGACTTGATATGATTGCCGGAGCCTGTGAAGGTGCTGAAAAAGTATTGGCTGACACTCGTAAAGCTTATTGCTTTGGAACTCGTCAAGGCCCTGCCATTGCCCCCACTCTCGACAAGGGCCAGGCTGCCAAAATTCAAGAACAGGAAAATCTACTCCGAGCCGCCGTCAATGTTGGTGAGGGTAAGGATTTCACCTGCTGCCTTGTATTATAAGATTTTCACAACCAATGGGCACTCTTGTTGTACATAGATATTGACTTCTAAAGTTGCTTCAATAGGGATGTTTTTGCTATTGTACTTTTGTACACAGTTTAGTGAAAGCTTTTGTTTGTTGAACTTAATAAACTTTCTTATCAATCACTCTCCAAGTGCATATTTTTTACGATGAACATTTGATTACAATGGAACTTCATGCAGGATTACGGATACCTGGAGACCAAAGGCATATAACTGCTTCACTTCCAATGCATCTGGCAGATGTGTTTACTGTCAATGAGGGTGCACAATCTTTTCCTGAAGGGGCTAGCAATAGTTAATCACTCTTCATTAACTTTCCATCTCTATAATATTGTGGGTTTTTGTAATTTTGACTTTAGCTGGCATTTATAAATATTACTTTCAGATGTGTATATGAAGAATACCCCACTGTCATCAAATAGCATGGGAGGCCAGAATTCATTGTTACAGGTCAGGTCATTCACATTTCCATGAAGGTTTTTTATAAATTGATATTTGACTATCTTCACTCTTGTATTTTTTTCTTCTGTAAACAAGGGTATTTGTGAATTGTGATTACTTATGATTTTGGATTTTCTTGCTTTATCATCCTATGCATTCAAGCTTTGCATATGCAGTTTCATGATGTGAAATATTCCAGGGCTATAGTTTCATATTTTACTTTTATATTTGAGAACCCAGCTCATCCTATTAGGTTGAACCATTGAAGGACATTAGAATTTGTTAAATTTCAGAGCTAATTTTAGCGACGCCGCATGGTTGATTTGGGGTGATTCCTCATTTAGCCTTATTTGTCCTTGCCTATTTGATATTTATATCTTGTGTACTTTCTTCATTGTGGTACTGTTAAACTAAACCTATGAAATGAGAACTAGTTACTTTATTTGGTGGTTTGAAATTTTGAATTTACATGGATTCTTCTAGTTGTATTTTTTTTTAAAAATTTTCTCACCTAGTATTGCTAATGTAGACCTCAGGATCACAACTTTTGGGAAGATCGGTTGCATCTCCTAATGTTGCAACCAGCGCCACTTTTGACAATACAGCAGCTTCACCAATTCCATATGCCAATTCACCCAGGTCTTCTACGAATATGATGAATACACCCTCCCCTCAGCAGCAAACCTCACAACAGCAGCAGCAACAGCCAACAGTCCAGCAGCAGCAACGGCAGAAAATGATGCAGTTACCTCAACAGCAGCAGCAGCAACTTCTTGCTCAGCAGCAACAGTTTAGGCAATCTGCAATGCAGGGACTGGGGCAGGTAAAATTTCATTTTTCAGGATATGGATTCTGCATTGAGTTAATACACCCTTGAAAGGACCTAAAGGACTAGTTAAAGTATAGATAAATATATGTTTTCTAACTTCCTTAAGTCACGTGGTTGTTGCTTCAGAAGGACACTCATAAATTCTGAGTGTTCAAAAGAAAACAAGATAATAACTTAAGGGTATACCGTTGGGCAGCTTAACTACCACGAATACATGCATGTACATATTAGCAGCGAACTAGAAACTAAAATTAGTCGTGTTGTTAGTATGTTTCTCTTTGGGCATTAACAAGCTTTCTTTCCTCCACAGTTGCATGGGCAACATCAAATGCAATTTTCTCAACAAATTGGGCATCAGCAATTTCAGGGTAGGCAGCTTACTTCGGGACATGTGCAGCATGGCATTGGTCAAAGCCAACTCAATCAAGGAAATCAGATGACTCGTATAAGCCAGTTTTCTGGTGCTGCTAACAATGCATTATTTAGTGCTGCTCAAACAACACCAAATACTCAGATGGTATGATAGACATGTCATATAATTTAATCCAATAAGAAAACAACAAAAGCTGTTCTCACCTATTGCCTCTTTATTTTTGCAAATACATCCATTAGTACCTAGGGAAGAATGCTCTTTTTCATATTGGTGGAGCATTCAATAGGTAGAAGGATTTGATGTCTTCTTGGGTAAGGGAAATGGGCTGTGATGAAGATGATATTGTTGAAAATGGAATTACACTTAATTGATGCAAAATTTGCAGCTGGCCAGACCAAATCATATAATAAATATCTAGCCATAATCTTAGTGCTTGACTGGGTGAAAAATAGTTATTATTTATTTAAATGGAAATAGAGCCTTCTGAAACATTATTGTTGCAGTGCTCTTGAGATCAAATATTGGATTTGAATGTATGTTGGGATGTTATTTCTCGCCTTTCTCTTCTTTTCACCCTGGTTGAAAATATTATTTTCTCAATCTTTGATAATGAGTTATTCATGTGTTTCTCTGTGCTTCCCATACATTTAATTTTTTTTCCTTCAACAATGACTTCTATGATGATTTTTGCTTCACAATCTCAGATTCCGAACATTTCAGCTGGAATATCTTCACAATCTCTTTTGCCACGGATGCAGGTTTGTCCTTGATGTTCTCTGCATGTGGTGTATATAGTGTCTTGCCATTAGTTCTCATTTGTTATATTGGAGTATAAATTTTGTTGGATTAGAAAGAAATAAAAAGATAAGTCCAGGAATTTAATTTATGGTGAATAATCTATCTATCATCATTGTTTGGTTTAGTCTTTGTAGAGATTGGTCACTAATTTGTTTGACTTATGCATCCACATTGTAATTCGTGATGGTCAGTATATCGCACAATTGTAAATGAAACTAATAGATTACTTTAGGAGTTGTTCTGTCTTTTTCTAGACAATTATTCTGTCGTGCACTTATTGTTTTTCATGATCAATATAGAATGAATAGTTGTGTCGTGTCGGCATGCTTTTTGCTTAACCTTCAATCATACAACAAGGATAACATTCAAACCTGCTCTACATTTTTTATTTCCGCAGTTTGGATTATCTGGCAACAATCCTCAGCGAAATCACGCATCCCAAATGTTGAGTGATCAAAGTATGAACTTCATTCCTCAATGTAATTTATTCTATCTTGTACTTTTCTTATTGCTGAAATCATCACTGGGGGTTTACATTGCAGTGTTCAACATGGGAGGTGGGAACCCTGGTGGTATGATGTCGATACAGCAGCAGCAGCAACAACAGCAAAGTTCACAAGGTGCATTTGGTGGCATGGCATCAAATGCTCAGAATCTACAATCTGGTATGATGACACTTCAAAACACTCAACAGAGTCATCCCAATTTCTCTCAACAGAGACAACAAAATCAACAGTGATTGGACTTGGCATGGTTGGTTTAGATTTTGTAACAACAAACTGAACTGGAAAATAATCGTATCCTTATTTAGCGCTCTAGAAATCTAACAAAATCCTTTTGTAACATACTGTTATTATTTTATTAATCAATTGTATCCTAATATCACCTATTTAATGAATAATAGAGAAAAGTGCTTATAAATTATAAATATACTATAAAGATAGATAACATATTTGAAAGTTCAATAACAAATTTAAGAATTTAATCCGGTGTCCAAAATCCCAACTTTCGGTGATACGTTTGCTAGCAAACTTTTCAGCTCCTCTTTTGTCTCAGATTCAACACATGAGAGTTCTATACTCCAATTCTGGTTCCAATTCCAATCATTTTCCCTTCAACATCTCATGTCTGCAGCCTTTCCATCTTTATCAATTGACAACATGTACAAGTGAGGAAATCTACCGCACAGCAGTTGATCTTGATCCCCCAACCAATTATCCTTCCAAAAAGTAATTGTGGTTACTTTTCCCAACACCGTACAGTGGTTTTTTAAGTATCCGCATGTGTTAGTGGGTATTCGCGGATATGGTTTTTTAAATAAAAAAATCATTTTGTACAATAATTAATATTATTTTGTAATTATGTTGAATTTTCTTCTTCTTTTAAAAAAAGTATTAATACTAAAAAACATTAATACATTATTATATAAATAAATGTATAGCAACATTTCATCATAAAAAATATCAATACATTAACACAACTGAAATATATTATAATATAGTAATTTTATTAATTAATACTGATATCTATGTATACATGTACCATTATAGTTGTTTTGTATCCATAACTTTTAACCAAAATCAACGGACTGAAATTACTTTCAACAAAAATCAATTTTCTGTCATTTCAGAACTAAATTCATCCTATTTAATATTACATCCTGTTCTAAATATAAAACCATCTTGAAAAATTTCCTTATCTTTTTTTGTAACATTATTTTAAATTTTTTTAACTACATTAATTATTTCTTTATTAACATACTATTAATAATATTATATTTTTTTCTTCGGCAATATGTAACAAATACTATAATAAAAAGATAAAATAGTTTTCTTTCTTCAAAGATAAACTAATAAAACAATTTAATTTTTTTAATAAATTTATTACTACAATTAATTTTTTTAATTATGTGGTTTACTCAACGTTGCCTATATATTGAAACTGCCGTCGAATTAAGGTATTTGCAAAACTTGAAGAGATTTTAAGCATCGTCTCAATAGTCTTATATGATAGAGAAGAGAACGATAACTGATAATTACATAACATATTGATTTAACTAGCTAATACTACAATATGTCCCTCAAAAGTGTTCCCTTCTTAATGACTTCCCGCAAGAGTGTCGTGATATGGTGTTGAGGTACCTTTCAAGACCTCAACAATTGAAACCTATACAATTATGAAACCTTATAGGTCTGGATATAATTTTCATGTTTCCTAATTATGCGGGGTATGTCTTACACTTACATTTATGTTTTGCTCATAAATGAAGCATATGGGAATACAATAAGTTAAAGTCATGTAACAATGTTTTTTAGTTACAAAAACAATGTTTCATGCCTTCTCTATCTTACCCTTGAAAATTGAAATATCCTTAATTCACCTAGTGACATATTGCTCACGTCATTTTCTCTAATAAGTGACCAAGTTTGGCACAAACATTTTTTCTTTAAGTAAATTAAATTTCAATTATTCTATGGTCGGATCAGGGATGTTGACAAGTTCCTTTTACTTCTCTCTTTTTGTGATTCCTTAGGCCACATAATTTCTTCCCATCTCAACTTTCAGCTGCTTTTGGATTTGTGAGATTTTCCCTTTGGAAGAGAGTAATAATTGATGAAACAACTTTGCTTAAATGACCTTTGATTTTTCACTTCACCTTCTCTTAATAATCTTAAATAAAAAATATTATCCTGGTCCCTTTGGCTTTATAGCAATAGCATATATCATCATGGAATCTCCTTTAGCTTTTGTAGAATATATTAAAGCACAACAAAAAGAGCTTCAAGTACATCAGCTGGTAAAGAGGAAGGACTTCTAATTACTCTCTTTTTTAATATTCCTCTTTAAAAATAAATCATTTAAGATAATTAAAGTAAAAAAAAAATTATTTTGTAAATCATAAAAACTCAATAACATATAAAAAAATGCTATAAATTAATTATGAAAACATGTGATAAATTTATAAGGGAATGGCCGATACCATGCTCCTTTCAATCATATGTATTTATATGCGTATAAGCTATAAGCTATCAATTTAATTTTACCAAATAGAGGTTGCACAAAGGTATAGTTTAATTTAGAAAACATTTATGCTACCACATAGAGGTGTAAAAAGTAATATTCCTTTCTTTCAATGTGAGTTAAGTATGAATGCTACCAGCAGATGCTTGCAGAGAAAGAATCCACCCTTCCCTCTTCTTGCGGTTCCTGGACCCGCCAAAACCATTCATATACTATACTCTACTTTAATTATGTGAAATACTTAGCTGATAGGGGTATTTATTGGTTAATGTGGTTTCTTACATTGAATTGGGGTAATAAATCCATTAATGAGGATATATATTGTATTTCTTTTATAATAAAATATAAGCAAAATAGTAATTGAAAAATTAATTATTTGAATTTAAATTAAAATTAAATATATTAATTTTTTAATTATCATTTTTACTTTTACTTGTTTTCAGAAAGAGAATAATATAGTGTATGGGGAAATGTTGATCTTCTTATTGATCAGCTTAAAATGAAATTGGGGTGATTTTTCTAAATTTTGAATCACGGGGATGTAATGTGAAACATGCTTAAAAGTCCAGATGAGAATCCTTGGCACTAAATGACTGTTTTGCATACCAATAATTGCATTTTGATTCTAGTGCTCAAAATCATTTGACTTAGGCACGTTTTTCTTGTTTCTAGTCAAATTGAAGTTTAGAGGTAAAATTAATTTGACAAATAGTAGAAGCCAAGCTAATAAATTATCAAATTGTCCTATAAAATTGTCCTATTATAACATTTTTTCTCTGAATTTTAAAAATAGACAAAAAAATATCTTGAAATTCAAATACGTTAAAGAATATAGTCTCTTTATTAATTCATGTACGTTAATTGTTCATGTGATTAGTTTAGATGTGTTCGTCAACTCATTGTCATATAAAAGAATGATTAATTTACTTTTTTAAAAATACAATAAACTAATTTGTGTGATTTTGAAAATAAAATTGAAAGTCAATTGAAAAAAAAAACAGAAAATTTATCATGATTAGCAATAAAAAATATTATATAATTTATTCTTGTTATTCTTCCATGATTTCATAGTTTCTTCTTTATTTATATAATTTATTATTCTTCCTCTTTCATGATGTTTGAATAGTATAAAATGAAAGAATTAAAAACTACTTATGATTCGTTCTCTACGAATGAAATATTAACCCAATCTCAAATTGTCATTATGATGCAACTAAAAAGTTGATGTAACTAAAAAAATACTTGAAAAAAGAATTATTTGTATGCCCCTTGCTAAAGGTAATTTTTCTATTTTCATTTCTTCTTTATTCCCCCATTTTTTAATCTCATTTTCTTCTACTCTTGTCTCAAAACTTGCTCCTTGATCTCTCAAATTCATCTCATTTTCTCCTCCAAATTGAGGCACAAGAGGTACAAAGGCAAATTGAAATACAACTTTCATAATCTGGACCCATTCATGAAGATCAAATGTTGTCCCAAGAGATACATGTCCTAGAAATGAGTGGGGAAGTAGAAAAAATGAATGATAACTCAAGTACTGTATTGCAATTTTTAATATGACTTATGGACTAAATTGCTAGTAAATGGGCAATTTTATGAATTGATTTGTGTATATTGATTCTTATTTTTTACAAGTTAAAATATTCTTTTTTAGAGGATCAGTTATATACCATGATGAGTTTGGTACAAAGTTATCATCCATCAGATGACACACCACACCCATCTAGAGACCTACACCATCAAAGTTATTTTTAGTTGTATCAACTCTAATAACAATCTTTTTTTTCTTCACAATGACATTTGAGAATCTTTGGTTCAAGCTTTCACCCATAGAGGAAGAAAATAAGTGATTTTTTATTCTTTTATTTTTTAGGATTTAAACATCATAAAAGAGCAAGAAGAAAGAATTATATAAATGAAAGTTTTTGAAAGAAGAATATATGAAATCATGGAAGAAGAACAAAAATGAATTATACAATGAAGATAATATCGTTGCAATGATGACAAAATTTCAGTTTTTGTTTTAAACCGAGTTTCAATTTCATTTTCAAAATCAGACAAATTACCCACTTGTATTTTCAAAATCGAAAAAATTAGCACATCTCTTACATGACAATGACTTGACTAACGGCTAAGTTCGTCATTTAAGCAATTAACGTCTCCATCAATTACATTAACGGAACAAACTAATAGAGTGAATGTATTATCCGACGTCTTTTAATTTCATAATGTTACTTGTCTATTTTTAAAGTTCAATAGAATAAATATTACGTACAATTTTAGAAATAATTTGGCGATTAATTCAAACTAGTCTACTTTCAAAAACTATATTTAGTTTCTATTCTTTCAAACTATTTTGTGTTTATTTTAACTAACTAAAAAATAAATAAAAGATTCATGTAGCAGGTAATTACGATAGAGAAGAAGATAAAATGCTAATGAAGGAGAATGTTTAAAAACAATAAAAATGGTGTCTTGATATTCTCAAAATTTCTGAATAATGACTCTATCTTTAAAAGTTACGCCCTTTTTTTTT
>JBBPBS010000858.1:3363321-3373764 GCA_037974835.1 Cicer judaicum
AAAAAAATTAGTTTGAGTCAATAAATTTTTTTATTTAATAAAAGGTTTAATTATAATTTTTGTCTCTTTATTTTTATCAATTTATAAATTCGATTCTCTTATTTTAAAATATGATAATTTTGATCATTCATTATAATTTTTTAATTAAAAAATAATGAAGTGACATGTTTAAAATAACATAATATATGATACAATAACATAAAATGATTAATAATAATGAAATTACAATAAATCTATTTAAAAACTTAACTTACAACTTTAATTTTTATTTTTAATTTTTATAATTTAATTAATAATATATGAATAATTAATGTTTTTAGATGATTCTATATTATAAAATTGTATGTCACATTATTTAAAATATAAATGAAAGAATAAAATTATCAACTATTAAAATAAAATAATCAATTTCATGAATTGATCAAATTTAGAGAGATCAAACTTACAATTAACTTTAAATAAAAAACATACAGACATTTACAAAAATGCTCTTAATAATAATAATTTTTTTGCGACCTTTCAATTAACTAACTCTTTCTAAAACTAGGCAATCGTTCTATTTTCTTGAATTAGGTGGTAATATTTATTTTCTCTGAAGTAAAATATAAATAAATGTAATAGTTACAAAATTAATGTATTTAAACTAAATTTTTAACAAAATATATTATTACTATGGTTTCAAGTAAATGAAATAGTGATATTGGAAAATTAAACAACATTTAATGAAAGATATTATAGGACTGCTAATAATAAGAAGAAAAAAAGGTTGGATTTTTCTTTTTATTTTTTATTTTTTTATTTAGAACAAGGAACGAAGGGAGTACAAAAGAAAATGTGAGAGAAATATTATATTTATATTCTTTTATGTTTATTAATTGAAATAAAAATGCTTAACATAATCATGGTATATATGTAAATAGAGTCCAATTTTCTTTTTTACTAAAATCACATTTCACCCTGCCCAAAACAATTTTTTTTTTAAACCACAAATGTTACTATGTTATATTAGTATTTTCTCTTTTATCGAATTTAAAATTGCAATAAAATTGCAACTATTTCATACTCAAACTCTTTCAATATTTAATTCAAACTAATTGAGCTACTCATCTATCAGTCAAAATAAATTATAACACATTCTAATATGGAACCAAAAGTACCATTATTAGTAACTTGCTCTCTATTTTCTCGATTTTTCGCTCCTTTGAAGTTGGACAATGATGTCATAATTGCTTAACCTTGATTTGGCATTTGATTGTGTTGATGATCTAGACTTCAAAAAATGATGATATCTTCTAAATAAGGTTCAATGTGTTGAACATTAGGTGGATCAAATTATATTCTCTTGAAAATAATTTGGTAAGACTTCAATATCTTTTTTACCTTCCTATGCTTGGACAAATAGCTCTTCCACTTTATTTATTTTTTATTTTGTGCAGACTTTTAGTATTTTTATGTTATTTAAATGAGAGTTGTTGTGCTCCTCTATAGATTTGTTTGTTCATAGAATCATAATATGCATGTTTTAGTTCAATTCCTTAATGGAATACAGCTTTACAAATTACTATGATGGATTATATTAAGTAAGATATAAATGACCCTACCAATTGATTGAATTAGTGCTTAGTAATGTGAAGACAAGCACTAAACTGCATGTGGTGGTGATGTTTCCTTCATTAAATTTGGGGTTGCAATTCTTTTGTATGGATAATCTAAGAAATTATTACCTTTTCAAGTGTCTTGAACATACACGTATTCTATTAGTGCCATTTTGATAGGTGTTCCTATCTTAATCTTAAAAATCAAATGCTGCTTAGTAGTTTTCTACCATCTCTATATTTCTACCTTTGTTGAAACACTAATTGGCACCTAAAATCTAATCCTAGATTCTTTGATTCCTTTAACAATACATGGAACAAAAGGAATCCGACAATTACACCACAAACAAATCTTCTCGTAAAAGAAGTGTCAAAATTCATGTTTTCCTTCAAAGAAAGATGGTGTCCAAAGTTTAAGTGTAAGTAATTATCGTTTCATATCGGTTAAAAATAGGCTAAATAAATGGGATTTAAATTGTGTGTAATTACAATTACAATAATGTAATTTATATATATTTATGTCGTAAAATTAAGATTGAACAATCTTAAATTTGTACTCTAATTTTATATTTAAAAATATCTTTTTAAGTTTGCACTTTTTCATTTATGTCTCTGTAATTTATTTATTTTTAATTTAAATTTTATAAGTTTAATTTAATTTTAAAATCATTTATGCCGTTAGTTGCTGTTAAAAAAAATGATGTGGCAAACAGATGAGTGACGTGACAGATGAATAAATTAAATAATTAAAAAAATGAAATTAAGTAATTAAATTGATTAAAAAAAGAAAAAGAAAAAGAAAAAGAAAAAATAAATAGAGAAAAATAATTAAGTTAAATGTGTTATGTTTTAGTCATTCTATTCAAAATCAAAATAAGTTTATAGATTTAGGTTATCTCCTCCTTTCTCTATCATCCCATCACGATTACCAGAACACAAATATGGAATCAATATCTTCTCATCGTCATCGTCGCATTACTAACAAAAAATTCATAACTATAAAGTGTCTACAAACAAAAAATTAAATATTAAACTTAGTAAATGTAAACTATAACCACAAAGAATAAACATAAAAATAATATATTTAAGAAAGATTACTCACATCACAATGAAGATATCTACAAAATTGCCATTTCGAGTTTTTATTAGTGTTAGATATTAATATACATATTGTTTTCCTACACCACATTCATGCAATTGAAAACGAGTTGAGTTTGTTGTAGATGAAGATGATGTCATAGTTGAACAAAGAAGAAATAGATGAATGCACACGAAGATGATGTCATAGTTGAACAAAGAAGAAATAGATGAAGATACGAAGACGATGGTTACGTGACGATAATAATATTAATGTTTTGATGGTAGTTCGAAGATGGTGATGCGATGTTAATGATCTGGTAATTGTAATGCGATGATAGAAAAATAAGGAGAGAACCTTAATGGTTTTGGATGGAGATAACATCTTCAATTTTTCTTTATTTCATTTTTCATTTCTTTTTTAATGAATTAAATTACTTATTTCCTCTTTTTAATTAATTAATTCATTTCTCTGCTATATCAAACTATCAAGTAAGTTTTTTTTAATTGCAACTAACTGTATAGATAATTTTAAAACTAAATTAAACTTACGGTATAGATAATTTTAAAACTAAATTGAACTTACATGTTTAATTTGAAAAAAAAACCTTACAAGGCCATGAGAAAAATGCAAACTGGCATGTGTGGGTGTGTGTATTTGAATGTTCATGTTTGTCTTGATCTTTTGATGGCGTTAGTGATTAGGGATTAGTGTATTGTTGTTCTAAGTGTTCACTAAACTCTTTAAATATTATACTATGTTTAGTTTTATTCTAAATTATTATTATTTTTTTTCTCAAAATACGGTAATACAAGAATTACAATTTCAATTCATTATAGTTGACGTTTTGTGATATGATAAGCAAATACATATTTCTTCCGTTTCAAAATATAAATAAAAATTAATAAAAAAATAAATATATTTTATTCTAAAATTTAAATTAAATATATTCATTTTTTTCAATATATTTTAGATCGGAGTTCTAATACATTCCGATTAGTTTTCACATTTTAATCACTAGATGAAAACATCCATAAATAACATAATTTCCATAATTATTTTTCCCTAAATGCTTCTCAAGACATCAAGAAAGTAGTAGCCTATTATTCATTATGGTGGACCTACCTAATTTTGATTATGGAATCAACCAACACACAGAGAAAGTGGGAAAACAAGAAGATAAAAACAAACTACACACTTTCCTTCTTTTCTCTCCTTTTAAGACCCAAACTTGTGCTATTTTTCTTTCTTTTGTTATTGCTGCATGATATAGATTCTCTGCACCCCATTTAAGTCAAAAAGAAGAGTAGAGGTATTTTTTTATAATTATTTTTTTTTTTAAATTGAAAAGTTGATATGAAATAGCTCATGGTATATATTCCCCCAACATAACCCCACTTATATGTTTCCTAATATGAAGTGAAATCATAGAACAACACAAAACTCCCTACTTATAAAAACAACTATACCTTCCATATATTGATGCACATAAAAAAAAACATCAAATTAGTTATTTATCTTTCATCCAAAATAAATGAAGAATCAAAGTAAGCATTTTGTTCTATCCAGTAATGCCAAGCCAAGACTCAAATGGACTCATGATCTTCACCAAAAATTCATTGAAGCAACTAATCAACTGGGAGGTGCAGAAAGTAAGTATTATTTTGAAATTATTATTATTACACTTTATAACATATACTAATTAGGTGATATATTTATTATTCATACTTTTTATGTCACAGAAGCAACACCAAAGAGTCTTATGAGATTGATGGGAATTCCAGGACTTACTTTGTACCATCTCAAGAGCCATTTACAGGCATTTATTCATTCCCCTTTTGTAATGATACTATAATTAATTCTTTTGTTTATTACTGGTTATAAGAAATTTTGTGACTTTTTCATCTTTCTGAAAATAGAAATATAGACTTGGGAAAAGCCAACAGCTAGAAAAATACTCTGACAACAAACAAGAAGGTAACTTGTAGATTCTAGTTTTAAATTGCAGTTGTGGATACGCTGTGAAACTTTATATTATAGTAAAATGCAGAAAAATGTGATTGATTCCGTCAAAATAGTGATTGTGATATCGTTCATGAGACCTCAAAATCCACTTTATTGCGATTGCAGACTGCAATTTAAAACCACGATCAATAGTTTTCTGATTTTGTATAACATTGATGCTTCTTGTGGTGTAGATTACACAGAAACAAAGAGCTTTGATGACCATTGCAGCAGAGAAATCAGTCTTGGGGAGAATCAAATCAATGAGTAATAATTAGAATTTTTTCAAATATTTGTTTTGTTTAGGAAAAAAGTAATCTTAGATGGAAATGGTACAATTGCATAGAGATTTTATTTTCAAAGTTTGTATGTATGACAGAAACATGCATATAGCTGATGCTCTAGAAATGAAAATGGAAGTAGAGAAAAAACTTTATGAACAAATTGAGGTACTATAAATTATTTAATGTCATGATTAAAATTTGTTTCAATTTGAATTAATTCTAAATGATGCATTATGACATGTTAATCAATTGAATTATGTTTTCAGGTCCAGAAACATTTGCAGCTTCGAATCGAAGCGCAAGGAAAGTACTTACAATCAGTACTATCGAAGGCGCATGAAGCGCTTTCTACATACAATTCTTCTCAAATTGGTATAAAACTAAAAAAATCTGAACTTTCTCAGTTGGTTATTATGATCAACAATGCTTGTCCAAATTCTCCAATTTTAGAAGTAATAGAAAATGGAAAATTGAGTTTCAACAGTGAAGAGAGGAAAATGGACAGAGGAACTATTTGTTCATTGGAAAGTTCTTTGACATCTTGTGAAAGCTCAAAGAGAAAAGAGGAGAAACATTCAATAGAAGATTTGACAAATTCAAGTACTATTTCACTTGAATTGCCACTAATGACAATGCAATCAGAAGAGAAATCAGTGTCGTGTCTGGTGTCTGAGTCTGTATCTCATAATTCGAGTAATGAAGCTAATGGGAGAAAGAGAAATGCAGCAACTAAATCTGATGGTAACTATGTTGAGAATTGTTCATACAAGAAAAGATGTGGCAACAAGATGAAGAAAGAAGAGTTGTCAGAAATGTTTGATTTGAATAGCCAATGTGAGAATGAGATGGACTCAACAAGTTCAAAAACATTGTTAGACTTAAATTGCAGTTTAAACTTATGGGAACCATGAAGATGGTTTATTATTTCTAGTTTAAATTATATGAAAGTATGCAGCACAATATATCATTATAAGAAAAGAAAGAATATTTGATTCTATAACATAAGTAATTCGTATATTATTTTTTTAATTGTCATTTTAAGATTATTTATACAAATATTAAGAAAGTCAATAATTTTTGTTGCTTTTGATGAAATTATTTTTCTTTGTTAATAATATTTTTAATTATTTATTATCACATTCCATTTATTTTTCTCTCTACAATAAATAATAGTTGAAGATAATTTTGACAAAATAATAAGTAACACTATATTTATCTTTTAAAATGACAAATAAATAAAAAATTCTTAAAAAATGACACAGAAAAAAGAGAGTATATTATCTGGTGGCATTAACTACTCTTCCACCTCCACTTTCTTATTCCCATGTCTTGGTGCTGAAATTTGGCCATAGAGTAACAAAGTTAATGTTGGAACAATTTGGTAAGGGGTACCCACTAGCTTAATTATTATTATTCTTAAATCATAAGGTCCTACACTAAGATTGTTGGGTTAGGCACATTAGTTGACAATGTTATGAAAAGTTATTTTGGTTTGAATTAGATAAACCTACGGCCATCTTATGGGAAGAAACAAACCTATGACCTAAATAAATCAATCAGTTGTCGGCAACAAAATAAGCATGACTAATGATTACAACCATGTCCATTTGAAAAATATTTGATAATGTCAAACTTTAATTTATTAATTTACAGGTCTCAATATCTAAGAGAAAACCCATAATTCGGTTGGTAAATTTAGGTTATGTCCCTCTCCTTTCCATAAATTATTTGTATCTACAATTTAATAGTTTATTTGTAAAAAGGAAAATCTCTTTAATTTAAATAATTTTGTGTATTTTTTTATCTCTTAATTCTTAATATTGATTAAATGTTTTGATTCATTAAAAAAAAATATCATTTTATCTTGCATTTAAGTGTATTTTAAGATCATTTTAAAACTCAAAATATATGAAAAACTTATTTTAAGTTAATTTTGAAATTATGAATTGACTCATCATATGTATGAATCAACTTACACATATCTTGAATTTGATTCAAGAAACTGACACAACATAAGTCAATTAATATGACATAAGAACCGACTTATGGAAGCTCTGTGACTTGAACAAATGAACTTATACACATATAAGTCAACTCGTGCAGCTCAATATGAAATCTTGGTTTATAAGTTACTTATAAATCAACTTACACATCATGTGGATTGACTTACACGAATTTTAAATATCAATTTTTTCAATTGAAAATCAATTTTGACAATTGCTTTGATTTGCCTTTTCATAATTGAATCTATCATGTCCTATAAGTATCATTTGGTTCCATCATTTTAAATAAAATGTTTTCTTTCATCACCATTTATCTCTTCAAGAAAAACATTCCTTGCCCCCGATTTCGCGCTTCAGTTTTGCTGGTCAAAACCCTAATCACTTATCTCACGTATCTTTTATTGTCAGGTAAAAAATCCAAGTCAAGTCTGAGGGCACATATTATGGTCAAACAAAATGTGGCACACATTTATGTGGTCAAATAAATCATGGCACACGTTTCTGTGGTTAAATCCAAAATCAGAGTACATGTTTAGTGAATCAGACCTAATAGATCGCACTTTTCTCTCTAATCAAGTTACAAATTTTATCTATAAATACATCGCTCTCCTTAGTTGAAAAGAGGCATCAAAGGTTCTCCGTATCTGAGACTTTTCTCTATTCTCCCTTTTTCTTACTCACTTCTTTTATTTCTTTTGAATGGTCTTAGTGCCATATTACGATTTGTAGTCATTCGACTGTCATATTTAAGGGTGTAATTCTAGAGCGGTTTTCTGCTGTGTAGTAGAAATCCGATACAGTGATCTGAGCTATTTTATTCTGGGGACTTCCTGGTTGATAGTCTGTCTTGCACAATTTGGACAGTGCCTCGAAACGTCTTAAAGAGAGCGACCTAGTCAGCGACTCAACTCAGTAATATCGCCGGTGGCATAAATTGTTTTTTCAAATTTTTTCGAAATTCAAAAATAACAGAGCTTGGTGAAGAAGACTCGTCAACTTCTCTTGATGGATTGGAGTGTGTGTATTCATTATGTGTATAAGGAGGCCAATAGAGTTGTAGATGGCCAAACTAGTTAGGGATGTGGATTGGTCGATATGGAACAACCCCTAATTCATTAAGAGCATATTGTCTTTGCTAATGTAATTAGAGTTTTTACTTCTAGTTATTTTGTTGTAATAGTTCTTTTTAGGCTTTTTGCATTGTCTATTATAAAAAACATTAAAAAGTTAAAAAAAAAGTGTTCATACAAATTGTTTTAAACCACAAATATTTTAATAATTGGATAAGATAATTTTGAAAAGAGACCGTATATTATTGACAAATTTAATATCAAAGTATTTTTTTTTTTTTTTTGCTTTTTATATGCACAACCTGCCTTTGTAATTTTTTAAAAGCTGCACACGATCTTTGTATACACACACTATTGTTGTTGAGACAAAATCTCTCTTAAAATTTTTGAAGATAACAAAGTTATTTTAAAGATTTTGAATGTGTTATCTAACTTGTGCACTTGAGAATGTTAATTTTTAGAAAATAAACCATTAACAATTTTGATCATATCACAAGCAAATGAAGTTTCTTAAAAAAGTAATCTGTCTTTTGACTAAGGACAACCAACTCTAAAAAATGAGATTAAAAATAGTTGTATGAACGGCACAAAACCTAGTCAAAATTGAGGATGAACATTGTTCATTAATCATCGTCGCACATGGACGTATTATGTGACAATACAAGATATAAAAGGATATATCTTTGACTAGATAGGCATGCCACACCAAACTATTGGGAATAGTGAAAAGAAACAGTCACATCAAGAAGAATGAAACTTTCATCCTTTTACTAACCAAAGTCGACGATGGACTACATACTCATAAGACATACTTGAAAGGACAATTTTGCAATTCTAAACAAGATCAATGGACAAACATCTAAATCTCTAACGGATACATCTTATTGTTCATAATATTTGAAACTTCAAGACATCTTTATATTGAGAAGACCTCTTCCTCGTAAAATAAAGAAAACAACGTGCACTCAAAGATCTAAGTTTGGAAAAAGCCTATCTTCAATTCTCTGATGCAATTTCTATTAATTTTAAATATATTTTTAGATTATCTTTTTAAAAGTGTATTTCAATTTTTAGTTCTTAGATCCAATTGACACAAAATCTCATAAATTGTATATCCCCAAATTAAAAATAATTTGTAAGTGTTTGTGTAAGATTAATGAAGTTAAAGAAGAAATTGTTAGTATAAGTGTGACTAAGATAATACATACTAAAAATGTCATGGACAAAACCATTGTGAGTTACAGTAAAAAAAACTCACAAGTATATGATAATTTAAACATAGTCCACTTTTAGTGAACTAGAAACACATACCATACTAAATGGGTGCTAGCCTTCGATGGCTTTCCTAAAATTTTGCAAGAGTTAAGTAGTAATAATATAAGATAACAGTATAAGTAGTTTTTCTCTCTCTCATTTAAAAAAAGAAGTTAGTACACTTATTTCTTTTTCAGTTATCCACTAATATTATATATCCCTTGTAACCGTGATGGGCCATCCACTGAAGGTTTTTTTTTTAGTCATTTATGTTTCCAAATTCTAATCTTGCAGAAACCTAGTCGAGAAATACATACGACACAGTAGTTTTTGAGATCAAGTTATTTTTTTTTTACATGATGATATCAAGTTATTTTATTGTGAATTATTAAATTGAATTGCTGCATTCTTTCGACCAAGTTCAATTGAGGTTTGAGCTGTTCAGATTGCTTTATTTTCTTATATCTTTCCTATTACAACTTTTGTTATATATTATAATAAAAAATTTATTATATATATTTAAAACAGACCCCCAAATGCCACTTCACTTCAGAATGCCACCTCACCTCCTCGAATGTCACTTATACAAATATTTTCCACATCAGCCAATACTCATCCTTTCTTCCCTCTCAATCATACTCTCAATACTTAATCTCCTTTAATTCTATTCTATTTTTCCTCTTTCTTCCACAATTTCTTTCATACCTCCAAAATCTAATTGATAATATTATTTTATAATAAATTTATATATTATAAAATTATTTTACAATTATTTATAATTTATAAATTATTTTACAATTTGATAATAATTTATAATCTATATTATTATCAAATTATTTTATAAGTTATTTTATAATAAATTGATAAATTACTTTATAAAATTATTTTATAATATTATTAGTCATTTACCAATGATAATAATTTATATTATTAATCATTAAATTCAATAAAAAAAACTGATTAATCATTCCTAAATATCGACATAAATGCTCTTTATCTAATAATATTATTTTATAATAAATTTATAAATTATAAAATTATTTTACAATTTGATAATAATATATAATTTATATTATTATCAAATTATTTTATAAGTTATTTTATAATAAATTTATAAATTATTTTATAATATTATTAGTCATTTACCAATAGTAA
>JBBPBS010000858.1:3386304-3452904 GCA_037974835.1 Cicer judaicum
ATATCAAATAATAACCTTTAATGCTTTATATATATATTTTTTATTTTTATGTAAAATTAATTATTTCTTTTGATATTAAATATAAATAAAAATAAGTTTCAAAATTATTTTTAGCATATTTTAATTTTCTTTAACTCTGTTTTTATTTATCGAAATACAAAAATAAAAGATACTTTTTGAGATTTGTGTATTCAAATATCTTGAAATTTTAATGAGTTATCTTTTATACATAATCTTTTTTATATTTCTGTTTATCTTTAGGGCACTTTTAGTCTCATTCTTTGTTTATATTTTGCATTGAAATGAGTCGATATTAACATCCTAATAAAACAGTTATATAATTAATTAATTGTAAACATGCTTGCTTTCCTTCCCCTCTCCCCGTGTAAAAGCCAACTGCGAATCGCGTCTCATCAAAGCAGTTATTTCCCGCACCGCGATTCCACGATTGACATAGTTGTTATTCGTAACTTTAATTTTCAAAAATATGGTTCAAGTGGTGAATTCATTTCAACCACTACCATTTAACACTTCTTCTTTCTTCGGTATCACTCCAAAACCATTCATTTCCTTTCAACCACAAACTACTAGTAAGTTAAACACATTCTTTCTGTATTTCAGACTTTAATCTCTTTACCATATGTCCATAATTCACTGCTTAATATCTAATTGCTACTGTTTTCACTTTTATGTTTTATATTGCTTATTGTGAATTTTTAATTTCCTACCAGGTTTATGTAAGAAACCATTCATTACCAAAGCTAGGGCAAATGCTAGAAAAGAAAACCCTAAAATTCGAAACAGAAAGATGCAGAAAAAGGTATGAGTTTTTACAACAATACTCATTGTAGTCTTTTGTTTTATCTTCACCCTTCATTATGTACTTTTACATTTATTATTGTTAAATCCTTGTATCTTTTGTATTGTTAAGGTGTTCTGCATACACATTTTATATTTTCCATTTAATCTAGGGTTTGTCATGTCATTTAGCTTATTTTTATGTGAGTATTGTCAATCGCTAATCACGCAAAATATCGGTTTGTTCAAATTATGTTACAAAGTAATTCTATGAACAACGTCCCTTTTAAATATAATAAAAGTAATTCTATGGATATTGTTTCGCCTACATTTATTACAGGGGATAAGCTTTTGCTACATTGATAAAGAAAAACTAAGTTATTGATTTACTTTTGTACGTCATCTCGTTGAAAGTGTGGAGTTTTTCCTCTACATGTTATTTATACCATTATTTTTGTCTTGCACTTTCTTTTCCAGTTTAATGGAACAGCAACACAACCAAGACTTTCAGTATTTTGCTCAGATAAGCAATTGTATGCAATGCTTGTAGATGACAAAAATAAGAAGTGTTTATTCTATGGAAGCACACTGCAGAAATCATTCCGAGACAATCCTCCCTGTAGCACTGTTGTAAGTAGTCCATCTCATTTTAGAGACAAATATTGTATGTAGGAGACAGGGAAAACTTTTGGTTCATTAAACTTTGGATTTTTTTTTGCTGTTCGGATGTTACATGAATTCAGGAAGCTGCTCAACGTGTTGGGGAGGCGCTTGTCAAAGCCTGTGTTGATCTCAACATAAATGAAATATCATCCTATGATCGCAATGGCTTTGGTCGTGGAGAAAGGCTAAACGCCTTTGAGATTGCCATTTCCAATTATGGATTCTTGCCTAGATAGGTATGCAATTGATAGTGTTGTTCCCTTGTCAAACACATATGAAGTGTTCTACTGTAGAAGTCGATCTTATTGTGACAGGACGAGATTGCTTTATTTCAAGTTGCAATCTTGTTTGATCGATCATTAAAATAAGAACTTCGAAAAATCAAGGCTTCAAATGTTTTGTTATGGATTCTATTAGTTTGAAGATAGGATGGTATTTGAAGTAATCTGGTTGAAACTCATTTTAACCTCAGATAATAGTTAAGTGAATACTTGCATTAGTAGAAGGAGGGGGAACACTTGTTAAGTTTCGCTTAATCATATTACTAACTTAATGATGGTATTATTTAATGTTAAAACATGTTTTAATAGTGTGAAAACATGAACTACATGACATTTTTGCACATTTTATAAGCAATTAATGTGCTTGATTTAAAGTTTTCTCCACAAAGTGCATTTAGATGTCATGACTAATGGGATAAAGTTGAAGGATTAGTATCAGACTATCAGCCACACTTAGCTTACCTTTGCAATGCACGGATTCACAATCTAGTTATATGTATGGCTGTATGCCTTATTTTTCTTGGACAGTTACTTACTAGGTATGACAATTTATGAGTCTAAAGACATATGATGTTTTAAGGTCCCGAACTTTAATGAATCAAGACACATGATGAATTTAGAGTTGTGTGAGTGTAGCTAATTAGTTGTTTTAGTGTGCAGGACAAACCAACTATTGAAGAATCTTATAAGTCTAAAGTTTGTGCTATCAGAAGAAGACAACTTTGCTGTAACAGTCATTTGATAAAACTCCCAAATTTGGAGTATAGGTGAAGTGATTGAATGAAGAAATGTATGGAGCTACCTAATTGAAGATGCAAAGCCAGATGTTGACTCAAGAGGTCTAAGACAGACACAAAACTAGCACCATGAATAATTTGTTTAACGCATGGGCAATGGACAATTACAAGATCCAATGGATATTAATTATACCATGATTCAAGAAGTCATTCAGGAATCCCTAACAGTAGCAATACTTGTTGACAAAAGGAAAATTCCAAGAGAATTTACATGAAGAGTATTTGATTTGATGTGTGTGAATTCTGTCTCCGGCTACCCAAATAACCAGAAATGTGTCAAAAAAAAAAGTAGGCATACGATGTAAAAAAAAAGTTTGTGCTCCTCTGTCTCTAAAAATAGGATGCCCTAGCCAACCAACGGCCATTCCATCTCCATTGTCCATTGAGCCCACTCTAAACAATCTCTCCCCGCCGGATTACTGCGATGTGATCGTAAAAAGCTAATTTTTCAAGAATTTTAGACATAGCTTCAGATAAACTTTGATTTTAGACTAGCTCAACATGAGAAACAAGAAAATATGAATATTATTTTATTCCTTAAAATAGAAGCACCAATACTGTTATATACATTGATCTTTACAATTGATATTCAACAAAAATAGAACTAAAATCATGTTCTAAATGATACGTTGATGTGTTAAGAAAGTAAATAAATATTTTTATTGTAATATGTTATTATAACATTCTTTCTCAAGTTTTAAGGTGTTGAAATGGCTTAGCTGACAAGTTTTTAGATCATAATTTGATACCCCACCCTAGGCACTCTCACCTTCAAATTTTGACAAACAGACTAAATATGTATAATAAATTAAGGACACTAAATATTTATAATAAGTTAAAGACAAATATTAGTATCTTGGGTGAAATAATACCTTCAAACTTTTTAGTTCTCTCATTTCAATCACTAAATCAACTTTATTTCCTTTAATATCAAGAAATTTTATAAAAAAAAGTTCTTTAAAACTCATGCAAATTTTCTCAAAAAAAAATCCCAAACCGCATACATTTTATTTATGTAAAACACAAATTTTATTTTAACTGCATACATTTTTATGTTTCTTAAAATTAAATAAAATTTAAAGTAAAAGTAAAATTTTAAGATAGCTAAAAGTGAAAAATGGTATCACTTTTTTTTAAAACGACCAAACATTTAGTTTATCTTTTGACTAAATTTCAGTTACATTACTTGCATGAGATGCTACAATTTGAATTACATCTGTTATTACTGCATGGCACGACTTTGAGTAATTGAGTGAAGAGTACTAAACTATAGTAATACTGGCATAAAAAATTGTTACAAATTTGAGGTTTCTTTCTACAATGGCATGTTCCCAATCAAAAAATTGATCAGATGGGGGAAAATTTGACAACCCATTTCTGATTGGCAGCTCTATACAAATCTCTCCCTCTCTCTACATATAACATTCATCAGATGTTCTTAAACGAATCTATGACTACAAATATATCCCTACTATTAACTATTTCTAATAATTTCTTGCTACACTAACTATTCTACATTCTAATTATTATACAAGCTATCATGCAATTTCAAAAGTGGGAAATTCTTTATCAGAAGTGGTAACCTAGTTAGTCAGTATTCAGTAATCACCTCCTATCCCCACAGCATGTTGCACGTTTTAATTCCTGAAGTTTGTGCCACAAACAGATCATCTCCCTAGGACCTTGATAATGTGCTACCACATAACCATCCTTGCAACCCTCATTATAAACTCGGGCCTCGTTCTCATATCGAACTTCTAGACCTTCCTTCTTCATGTCTGCGATCCAGATTCCCATCGCAACATCTTCTAATTTAAACATCTGCAAGATAGTATAACAATTGACTGAGTGTTCACATATGCCATTGATGCTTTTGTACATAAAGCATTTAGAGACCACTAATGATCTTTTACATTTTAAGCAAATAAAGTACTTTACTTACCTTCAAATTATTCTCTTTGTATTTCTTGTACACTGTTCTTGCTATGTCATGTGAGACCACATAACCGGGACCATGTGCCCATGGAGGATAAGTTCCTTCGCTCCATTCCTTTACCATAGCATACAATAAGATAATGGTACGTAAGTTCATAGTATTTAGAGAAAAAAACAGAGAACAAAGTTCTCCAAAATAACAAAGGCAAAAGAAAATGACAAAGAAAGCAGAAAAAATAAATGACTTAAAATATCAAATATTTATACAACAACAACAAAACCTTATCCTGCTAAGTAGGGTTAGCTACGTGGATGAAACGATGCCATAATGTTCTATCATATAGCATATCTATTTTTAGCTCATTAATCTCTAGGTATTTCCTTGAGATGTACATAGAAGTTCCATTCCAATAGTGCAGTAAGGAATACAGTCCAATATCAGTTAATACTTTTTCACCAAGTTTCTAACAATGTAAACAGTTGTGGAGATTGCCATTTTCCTATAATAAGCATATGATAATTGTACACGGAAATTACATTCATTATAAGCTCTTTTGTTTGCATGAATAGAGTATATTTGTACAAAGACTGATAAATTAATCGACGATTTACTTACATGGAGGCCAGATCAACAAACACTGCATAAACTAACAATGTAAGTGAAATGGAAGAGAGTTTATTCTAGAAAGAGATGATATCTCTACCTCTGGGCTGATGTACCATTTGCTATCAGTATTTCGATGAGGTTGGGAATCTGAATTGATGAGTCCATATAGTAACCCATGATCCACATTGATCCTCTCCAAAGAGCCAAGGACTTCGTCTACTCGGACAAATGCATCATCATCTGTCTTCATGACAAACTTTGCTGAAACAACCTGTGTCTGTTCAAAAGACAATGCCAATTAGGAGAGGAAGGATTTTCCAAGTCAAGGAAAAGACAAGACATTACCCCAAAAATGCAGATTGCTAAAGATTTCCAGGTGATGAGGCTGTAGTAGTCAACAAATGGCATCAATTGTATGTCTCCATACGTTTGTGCTTCATTCCACAGTTCTGCATTAACTATTGGGCTTTTATGCTGCATCAACTCAAACATGAGACCTAATTCAGCAAAATCTTACATGTAAAACTATTAACAGAGAGTTTTTAAAAGTTGCAAAATATTTGCGTCCATATTGATCTTCCTCAGGATGAAAAGGTTAAGATAGAGTATAGATAATGAAAACAAAAATCTCAAATGGAAACAAATATATAAGCACATTTTGTTTATTTTTAATGAAACAATTTCAAAGTTTGAAGACCAACAATTCAGAAAACATACTACAAAAATTTAATTTTATATTATGATAAAGTGATTTTTCCCCAATTCTACTAATATTTAGAATATTGTGAGAAGATCACAAGTAATACCCACCAAACCAACAAAGAAGCGAACAGCAGTTGTATTTGATCTAACTGCATTGTACTGCATCCAGGTTCTTCTAACAGCCATCCGTCGCTTAAAATTGTTAGCTGTAGAGAAAACACCAATGAAGAGATCCAATGGCGCCTGTGCAGATAGGGGACTTGCTTTCAATAATTCCAGATCAACAATATGATCTGAATCCTCTGATGTAGGCAGACCACTTGCAAGAATAGATACTAGTTTTAGGTCCCCCGAAATATTTATCTCACTGACAAGCCATGGTTCCAATGTCTGAATCATAACCAGCAAAGTCGGTCAACATATTGTCAATTGATCAACATATTAAACATACAATTTATTCAATATTTCTTATTTAAAAAGCATATAAGCAAGAGAGGAAGAAAGTACTTCACGAAAAGCAAATGAAGTTATGTGCTTTCCATCAACAGTCATCTGGATTCCCTCTGATCCCACTCTAAGAGTGGCGACAAATGGATAACCTTGCTTAAAAGGAAAGTATTTTCTCTTAATTAATTGCTCTTCAGTTGCTGAAATTTGTCTTGAAGTGTGGGAATGCATGCCAGCCATGTAAAGTTGACTAATGTTCTTCCCTACAATCTTATTGCACTGTTCCAACTCATCAACTGGCATAAGAAACAGAAATATTAAATCAAGGGAGTTAAAAGAAGTTAAGAAGAAGCACTTCATGGCATTTACAACATTTGGATCAGCAAAAACCATGCAGATAAAGTTTTAGCCCTACAAATGAATAGAGTAGAAGAATAAAGAAGACGGATATCATAAATTAAAAAACAAATGATTTTCACATGGATGGGATTCAAATCTGTTGCAACTGTCACATGAGTAGGATAATACAATTATGCAGAAAACATGAGACTTTTAAAGTTCAACCATTCACAAATTTCATATCACTACCTTTGTTCTAGAACAAATACTCTTTGGTAGTTATTGAACTCAAATTTCTTAAATTTTGATTTCAGAATCATAAGAGGAACTTTGACTTCATTTATGATCAACATGAATTACTATGGATGTTAACAAGGAAGGATTTTTCACCTTTTTTAATCTCTTCAGAACCAGGGGATGGACAACGTTCCTCTTCACCCCAATCATGAGATACTGTCCAAGTGTTTTGGACAATTACTGGATCTTCGGTGATTTTATCACCATGAAGCCTAACATTGTAGTGCAAGATAACTGGGGGATCAGGCTCACCAGGGATTGGGTCTCCAGTCAAGTCTATCCGGAAATCACCTAGAATACCATTTGGAATGCCAATTATAGTAATGGAAGAACCCTGTGTCAGACCACAAGGTACTTGCAGTCTGTAACTACTATTACCAAGTTCAGTAGAATTCATCTTATTAAGAAAATGGGGACACTGTTTCTCTTTTGCTCTTGAACTTTCATTTGCATGACCTTGCTTTTTCTCTTCAACTGAGGAAACAAGACTGTTCCATACACTGGCAGCTTCCTTGATAGCTTCTGCTGCACTAGGTAAACCCTGAGCATGATCAATTAAGTGTTTCAAGTGGTTCCATGTCCACAGCGTTTGTTGCTCTTGTTTGGAAAAGTTGTTCCTGGCAAAGAGGCTAGATACTAAAATGTCTGCAGAAATGACTTTAGAAGTACCTACTGGATTTTGAATAGCAGGTGGAACCATGGGATTTATCCACTCTAGAGGATTGGTACCATTAATAGAGACAGGTATAGTCAAATAACCTTCACCAATAGGATTTTTCATGACCCCATATCGCAGGATCATAAGCGTAAACACCGTAAATAATGAGGCAATTAGAACTCCTCCATACAATTTGTTCATCTTGATGATCCTATGAATGAAGCAATATCCCTACGTCTTTATGGTACTTGATCATAAGGATACCAAACTACAGCCAAATTGATCATTGTCTTGTGTACAATTCCTTGTAGTAATTTGTGGAGCAAAAAAATGGTAGAGTAGACACAAATAAGTTCTTATTTAGATTTAAATCTGTTCTCAATCTGACACCAAGTATCAACTACCAGCCTTTAGAAGCATGTTCAGAATACTGAGATATCCACCATGGAAATTATATCAAAAGCACATCAAATGTAGCTAGCATGCTGAACCTATATACAGAACAATTAGTTCAAACAATTCAGCCTTTAAGTATTGCAGATAAAATAACTCTAGCAAGGTGTTCGGTCAATATGATTAATACAAACCAAAAGCAAGTGTATGATCTTTTCTTACTTAAAGAAACTTACCACCTTTTTGTTTGGAAACTACACAGACAATAGAATGCAAACACCACAAATCAGTACTAAATAGATTTAAAGCAAACTTAAGATGTAAGATTTTTTAGTGAACAAATCTTGGACTGTGAAGTACATAAGATAACTAGATAAGAGCATTAGTTATACTTATACCAATACCATCAACAGTAAGCAAATTCAAACATTATCTCAAAATAAAAGTGAAATTTTTACACCACCATGAGGTAATATTCTTTCCAACACAAAATTAAGATTTATGATGGCTTTGGGCATTTATGATTTGCTAGTATCATGTAATGAAGATATTACTTTCTATCAACATTTTTCTGTTGTTAGTCAAGTGCCCTATTTGCTTTCTGGTGAAGAAAAACGCAGCCACTTCAAATAAAGTATTGTAGCAATAAATAAGTGTTTACCGGTCAATGCCTTACCTAGGCAAACAATCACCATTTGGTCAACGTAGTGTTTATCAAAAATTGAATCAGATGCATTTTAAGTTAGAAACGTCAACATATTATTATCAACTGATGCATTGATTGGATCGCATAACACCGCCAAACCACTGCTTCAATCAAATATTATTATCGATTTAAACTCAGATCTTACTAAATCCGTCATTTCATTATTTATAAATTCAGTATTAATTCTGCTAAAATAACTAAATAAACAAATGCATATATAAAAGAAAATATTAATATATATATATATATATTCGTGTGCAAAAAGTCCAGAAACGTGTTAAATTTTTAGCTTCTTCCTCAACTACTTGATCTCGAAATTAAATGCCAAAATAGAAAAAGTATGAATCATAACAAAAAAGCCAAGAAAAAAAATCATAAACTTGAAAACATAATCATGAACAATAATTAACACTAAACTAAAATAAAAAAAGGTTAAAAAATTGAAGTTAATTTCCGGAAGAATTCTACTGCACAACTAAGCATCTGAAGGCAAAGCAAGTGAAAACGGATCAAATTGCGGCAAAAATTAGAAGGAAATTTGAAGAAATTAGGAAGAATCAAGGTTGAAATAGAAGGGAGAGTGTGAAAAGCAAGTAGAATCGCAATATAAGGAAGCCGGGGAGAAGTAGAGAGTGAGAGAATCGCTTTTACCTTGTGATAATTTCTCGGGAAAATGGCGGAAAATGAAGAGGAAAGAAGAGAGAAAAAGTGACGAGAGAGAGCGTATTTTTGTTGTTGTTTTTTTTTTGAAGTGTTTCTAATCTATTTGAAGTTACTTTCTTCTTTTGTGTCTTCTTCTTCGTTGCTTCAATGTACAAACTAAATACGAACTACGATAGAGAATTAAAAATTAAAAAATAATTTTTTTTAAAAAAAAAAAAAAAAAAAAAAGGAGACGGGTATAGAAAAGTATACACCTACACATTCGGACAAAGTCTTCTGGGTCAACAGTTTTTCAAGTTGAAAAATCAGAAGGATAAATACGTAATTCAAATGTATTACATCTAAATTTCTAAGGTTGTGATCTACCGACTTATCCGGCGTGTCTCTAGCTAGGGTGGCAATGGTCTGATGTACTTAAATCCTATTTAATATGATATTTGTAACAATATGAAGGGTTTTGATTTTTTTTAAAACATATTAATTTATTAATTTAAATAGGTTATTTATAAAAAAATTAGTAAGGTTGATACGTCAGCCTATTTTATTATTTTTTATATATAAAATATATTATTTAAATCTTTAATGTAAAATATGTATTTTTTAAATTATAATAGGCTGTAGATTACACTAGATCTGAAAAATTAATTGTAAATTATTTATGTCTTCTAAAATTTAATTTATTCCTACTCTTACTTATGAGCATTTGGTTTTTTTATATTATTTTATTTGAATTAAAGTAATAAGTTTTAAATATATATTATTATTTATGTATTTGAGTTAATTTTTTATTATAAATGAACATAATTTGTGTTTTTCAAAAAAATTTATTTTATTATTTTATATTATAAGTTAAACAATTTAACTGTTTTAATTAAATTATATAAAAAATTATATTTTTTATTGATAGATTTATACATAAAAAAAATGATTTGATATGGTGATAGATTTATAATTGATAAAAAATATCAATAACCGGAGTAAAAGAAAATGTCAAATTTCTCATCTTCTAAGCTAATAGTTTATTTATTTTTTCTTGACCTAGTCCATTTGCTCTTGGATTATTCCTAGCTTCCTTGTTTTCTAATGTAGAAGCTAGAGATCCACTTCCCTTGTCTAACTTTTTTTTTAATTGTCACTCCATTTAAAATAAAATTAATAAAAAATAATATTTTAAAAGTTTTATATTTATTTAATCTTAATTAAATTAAAATCAAATATATTAAACTTTAATTACTCTGTTTTTATTTATATTTTATTCTAAAAGAAATATTTTTTAATTAATATTATATATGTATCTAAAGTTGTGATCTTAGAATTACAGAATAAAATTATAATTTCAAACAAACTCTTATATTAATTTAAAGGGCCATGTTAATACTATATTGAATTGCGATTTCAATTCCTTTGAAATCTAACATCGTTTCTTTCTCTGCTTGTTAGTCTTATTTTCTTGTTTTTCCATTGAGGAAATATGGTTTAAAATTAATTTTTGACATAAAATAATCCATTTAATTCATTTTTCTCTTCTTTCATTTCAATATAAGTGGTTTATATATATATAGAGAAAGAGTTTTCTTTTTTATTTTATTTTGTGATTTCATCGTTTAAATGCAACATTGTTTTGTTCATTCTTTTACGAAAACTATCTCCAAATTTAATACTATTTAAGTTTTACATATGAATTATCAACATGTGGTTTTGGTCATGTTAAAGATCAAATATAGTCGATACAAAGAACGCCAATAAATATTTTTTCTAAGATGAATACCATTAAAAATTGTATATCTTGTATTATTATTGACATTTGATCTTATATGGAAGAAATTCGCTTAATATGATTAAGATTTTAACTTATTAATTTCTCATAAATTTCTAAAATATTTATTTATTAATAATGCGTTTTTGACCTTCTTGTTGATATCAAAATGTAGGTGAATAATATCCCAACTCATAATCAACTTAACATTGTACTATTCTTATATTTTTACATTTAATTGAGTTTATATTTTAGATAAAAATAAACAAATAAAAGATCATGTTAACTTGTGCTCTAAAGGAACATAATAAAAATTTCACACAAATACTAGTAATTAAGTTTTTAAAAAATAATTTATAACAATTAAAAAAATAGAATACATAATTTTCAATACAAAATTTATATTTTTAGAATACTAGTAGTCTAAGGCCTAGAATACCTTTCAAGAATTATGAATAATTTACTTAATAATCAATTAAAATTAATCACATAAATAAATTTTCAAGTAGTACTCATAAACTAATTTTTACTCCATTTACAATTTAACCAGTTGGTTAATTTTTATTAATTTGTTAAAAGTAATTTAGAAAAATCTAAATAGAATAAGTATTATTAATAAAAAGGGCAGGCTAAGATCCGGCAAGTGACGTTATTACTAAACTGCCCCTATCTTTAAGCGAAAGCGTCGTTTGCTGCTATCGGGTGAGATGTAACTTTCGCAACTGCCCAGCAATCACTCGTCTCGTGATCATCCGAAGAAACATCTAACATTGAACAATGACAAACGTTATTCATAAGTTACTAACTAAACACAATGAATAACATTTCCTTTTAGAGCAATTCTTCAATTTTTTTATATTGAGTTAGGCAACAAAAAATGTTGGTAGCTTCGATTATTTAATGTATGTACGTGTATGGTTGATGGTTTGGCATATGAAGCGAAGCATTGCCATGTGTTATTGACATCTCACCTAAGAATAAAAATAACGTTGTCGTATTGTATTGTATTGCAGGCTTGGAGGAATTGAAGAAAACGATAAAAGGGTGAGGTGCTTTAATTAATTAGTTTGATTACATTGGGAAATTCGACTTTGTCGTGTGGTGGGATGGTGGCAAGAGATTAAATGGTTTCTAATTTTTGTCCGTTTATACCTATTTAGATAGCGCACCTTGTTTACTGGATATTTGTGATACAAAATATGTATCATTTAGTTGTGTTAAAATCTAGGAAAAACCAACATTTTAATAAATTACTGATTAAATAAACATTTGCTTTCTTTAATTTAATTTAATTTAAGTTAATTAATATTTTTATTTTTTTATTTAGTCTTTTATTTTTTTAAGTGATAATTTAATTTTTTATATTTTAAAATATCAACGATATTATTTTTTTTTTTTACAAAAATTCATCAAAAGTTTCAAACAAAACTCATAAAATTAATAATTATCTTCAATATAATGCAAATTTTATCAAATACATAACTCAAATATTTAAATAAAATTATATTTTTATCTCAAACAACGTCAAATTCATCAAATAAAGAATAAAAATATAAATTTATTTAAAAATTTAAATTATGAATTTGATGAAATTTGTATTATATCAAAGATGATTGTTAACTTTATAGATTTTGTTTGAAAATTTTGATAAAAAAAAAATAACACTCTTGATATTTTAAAATATAAAAAATCAAATTATCAATTAAAATTAATTATAGAAATGTATTTAAGGTGGCAAAAGTGAGATGGGATGTGCGTCAATTTAAGATGGATTTTTGGTGAAATCATTTTATCTATAAATAAAAGTTATCACTAATGTACAAGTCTTAAACTAGAAATGGGTTGAATTTAAATTATTTAATTTTTACTTTTTCAAACAATTTTAATTATGTCAAACCTTCAATTTACTTCATTTATTTTTTGTCACAATTTTACTTCCAAATCTTTTACATTATGTACTTTTAAATTTTAATTCAATTTTTAAGCCAATTGAAGAGGTATTGTGACATCTAAGTTGTAATATTTATGGTTAAAAATAACAAAATTAAAAATCGAAACAAACATATCGACATTAATTACTTAGCCTTAAGAGAACGCGCAAAAGATCAAATAATTGTTATTGAACATATTAATATTGAATTGATGATTGTTGATCATTTGACAAAAGACATATCACCATTAAAATTTAAAAATTATATAGATAGGATGAGACTTAGCCCCTATCTAATTTTCGTTGTAAGAACAGTTTAATTTTATGAAATTCTATGTATGATACTTTTCTCATTTTAATTAATTGTACTCATTTGTTTATTGTGAAATATCTTTTAAATTTATTACCAGAATAAATATAGAGATTAATAACTTCTCATCAAGTTATATGTTTAGTTAGAGGCACAAAATATTATGATACATATATAGAAGATAATATATAATTATAAAGGATTTGTCGCTATGCTCTATATGTTTTGTTTTGTATTATTCTAATTGATAGAATGTATATATCAAGTGAGAGAATATTGATTATTATATATATATTGCATATTGTTAATCCAAATGGCCTATAAACTTTAGAACGGGTTGAGTATAGTTATGTTTTTTAGAGTTTAATCAATCACGCAACAATTTTTTTTATCATGATATAGTAATGTGTATAATTTTGTATTAAAAAAGATTTTTAAAATGTTTTTTTGACATTGCAATGAATCAACACAATTGAATAAATGAAAAATTTACACAAGAAATAGTAATTGATTGAATGGTTTGAAATTGTTATTGGATTAAAGTTGTGAAGAGTATTAGAACACTAAATAATTGGACTATGATAGAAACACAGATAAATAGTAACTTCAATCAAGAATGAATTTGAATTCAAAATAGATTTTCTATGTTCTTAATCTTTCAATCATACAAAATAGAAAATTGATTTTTTTGCCTCCAAACTCAAAAATAATAAATTAATAAAGGACGAAATTGTAGAATTTAAACGAGTTAAGAAAAAGAGAAAAATACACATCTATTTGTATTGGTTCATATATTTTATTTTCACATGTAGAGTACATTCATCTCAATTGAAGAAATGAGTGTTTCTTCCTTTATATTCCATCTGATCCTTTTCATATGAGACTTATAATTTGGTTCATATACAAAAGTTGATGTAATTGGTCTATAATATAAACCAAAATACATCAACTTTTGTTGACCAAATTATAACTTGATTGTTTGTTATAAAAAAAATTATATGTAGTATTTAAAACATTTACAAGACCCATCAACGATTATTACAACATGTACATCAATTTCTTCTTCTCTAAACACTCTTCATTAAAACTAGAAACTTTGAAACAATCCTCCAAATAAATATGAACCCTTATCTTCAAGAAGAAGAACCCTCTTCACCTCTTACAAGATAGAATTATAGAGAAAACCCCCTCTTAGCAAAACTAAAGATATCCCAATTTCATCCCTGTAACATAAAATCATTTGATATTCCCTTGATGATTTGTGTCAGGAATAATCACTTCAACACAAATATCCCTTCTATGTTGTTTCCCACACAAAACTTCTATCATAAATACGACTTGAATCAGAAAAAATGTTCAATCTAAGATTATGTTCTTGAATGTATGAAGTTTTTGGAATGAGTGAAAATATTCTTAATGCAACAAATACTTTAGAAAAGTTTATATATGATACATGAAAAGATTGACTAAAGACTGATTTTTTTTAACTAAATAACAACTTTATAATTATCGCATAACTGTCATAAAACTATCAAATTTTAAGTCTGCAAATCTTGTAAGTTGCTTCACAGAGGATGTAACTCAACTTACACGAGTCTTAAAATTATGATTTCAAAATTGCGTTAGCGTGAGTCACTCCACAAGGTCTAAAACGTCAAAATTGAGTTATGGACCTTCGTGAGTCAATTTATAAAACTTTGAGTTGATTTATAAAATTAAAAGACACTTAATAATGGATTTTATTGTCTTTCAAAGTGTGTCAATACAAATGAACATGCAACAAAGTTTATGCATGCTAATATATGATATTTCATGTTATTTTCCTAATTCAAGCGTTTCAGCCATGATTGAGAAACGATAATTAACAAATGCATGCACACACCATTTGATCTAGGCAAATATAGTTTGACATCACTCAAAACACTAAATATAATATATGGTCTAAGAGAACCTTAGAGTTTCATGCATATATATGATTTTAACTTAAACTACCATTTGTAGCTTTTGAGTTAAAAAAATATTTGTTACAATAAAATTATTGTTCAGCTCAATTTTAGGTAAAAATATTCAAACATAAATTATCTTACATTCAACTAACTTTTAACTAAAATTAATTTTACAAGGATTAATAGTGTTTGTTTTCCCTACAATATTTAACGAATATAATTTTAGTCATTGTAAAAATTTCTTATTAGATTCTACTCATATTATTTTAGATTCTTTAATTTTGGTTTTTTATTTAAGTTTTGTCTTTTAAAACAGTTGAATTATCGAATTCAGTAGGATATTTTAATGTTGTTTTGACAAAACTAAATTTTAAAATAAGTAACACTAATTTCATATTACAAAACTTAAATTAAAAAAAATCATAACCAAGAAAATCATAGAGAAGAACACTATAAACCCAAAATTTTAAAAAGAAAAAAAAACTCAAGAGCACTAAAATATAAGAATTTTATCTCACAGCGAGAATTGAAGACAGCTGGAACTGATTTTGAGGTGCATGAATTAATTTTAAGATAATTGATTTTGATTAAAAACAAGTTGAATATAAATTAATTTATATTTGGATGCATTAGGGTAAAAGTGTATTTTGGATGTATAATTAATAAAATAGGTTTGAGTGTGTATTTAAAATTATTTATATATTATTTATAGATGATAAAACTTAAATTAAATTAGAACCAAAAAAACTTTTAGACTAAAATGTATATTGTATTAGTTAAGAATAAATCATTCGGATGGAAGAATTTAAGTTAAAATTATAGTTGAAACAATTATTAGTCAAACTTTACTTATCCTTCAGCTGAATTTTTGACTATTAAATTTTATTTTTTTTAGTTTAATGACCATACAATGTAATTATTTTATAATATCAATAACATTTGTGTGATGAGATAACAAAATCAATAATTTTTATTTGTCTATGAGTATACTGAAAGTGCACCATAAATTTGTTTTTTGTCAACATGTTATTTAAGATAAAGGACACAGTTGCCTTGTGTTCCAAAAAAAAAAAAAAGGGCTTTTAGTCTTGGAGCCCAATTTCTTCTAGTGTTGTAACTTGAACAAATAAAAAACAATTGAAATGCAAAAAAGTTAAGAGATAAAGAATCATCATCACAACGACTGTGGGGAGTTCCATTAATAGTTTAGTTTCACACTGCTTCTTAAGAGATTTATGGGTCTAAGATCCATAAGAGATTTTAACATATCTCAATCAAAAACTTTAAAATATTAGGTTTATGGGTCATTCCTCTTATATATCTAATATTTTTTCCTTTCTTAATTAATGTACGACTAATTACTCATTATTGAATTCCAACAATGACTATTTTATTAAAACAAACACAACAAACTTCAAAGTTTAATATCCATTATATCAAAATCTAAAACAAACTTTGACGTTTGAAAAATAAGACAGAGAAAGAATTTTCTTATTTTCACAAGACTTTATCGAAGATACATTCTCTATCCGTGATATGATAGTAATTTAGAAGTACAATGGTGAATGGTGATTAGAAAATCAAAATACAAGTTAAAGCATGCTATGCTTAACAACAAAATAAAATTCTCTTAATTAAAACTTGGGGAATTGTATTTGGTCATCACATCTACTCCTTGGAAGCACAGGACACTCAATGAAATTTGTGCCAGAAGTGTCAACACATATGTAAACTTGATAAAGCTGGCTGTTACGTGCTGAATCTTTATTACACTCTATTCCTGGTGTAAATCCTGTTCCCTCTTTTATAGCCTCTGAAAAATTCTCTATGCTGTAAAATTCATCATCTGGTTCAATCCCTGTAATTCATTAAATTAATCATTAGAAATTTTGTTAATACAAATAAAAAGGATATTCAATCCATGACAATGTTGGACACTAACACAATACATGTAATTATATTTAATCACTTTTTATTTTTTTTTAAATTATTGTTAGTGTCAATGTTGTCTAATGTATGCTTCAAAATCATGATTTGTTACCTGCATTCTTGAGGAACTGAAGGAGGTTTGCTTTTTCCTTCAAATTGAGAGCTGTTTGAAAGTAGTCATGTTGATCAAGCTCAGATTCTGCACATGTACCATGTTTCTCCCATTCATGTGACCAGAATCTAAAACCATTGCTACTTGGACAGCTCAGAGATGGCCAATTCTTTTCCATGTTTTTAATGAGGTCTGAGATCTATACCAAATTAAATATCACTCTTTGATGAGATTTTCAATAGAGAAATGCACCAATAATATCATAATTGATAAATCACCAATTAAATAAAATTTGACAAATTATGGTATATAATGTGTCATTTCCTTAAATTTTGATGATATTACATTTACATTTATACTATATATAATGCAAGATCAAGATCCATACTTGAGCAGATATTAAAATAATTTCCAATTATGCCCCCCAAAAGTTTAAGATATTATTCATATGGAGAGTCATTCATATAATCAATATTTATGATTAAGAGCTCCTAGCCAAATTAAATCAATCATGCATAATTTAACATTTGTTAGACCAAAGGAGTTTAGTATAGACTTAAAGAAATAATTGATCTCTTTAAAAAAAAAAATTCCTAATCAATTTCATATTTATGATCATTATTATTATGTATGTCTCATAAATCCTCAAACATTACTTTCTTGTTCTTCAAACATTAATTTCTTGAAAATCTTATTAGTTATTAGATAGTATTTAGCTGCTCTGCAATCATGTCAACTAATCAAATTCATTACATTGTAATGTTCACTATATAGTTATTTGTTTCATTTCAAAAATAAAATGAATACCCGAGTTTTATCAAAGACACTGTCAAGATTACAGTTTGAGGGCCATGATCCATCATTGTAATTAGGCCATAGTCCATGAATGCTGAAATCTGCTGAAGGTTTTCCTGTTTTTGGATAACAGCAACTCTGCTTTGTGTCACAGTATGCTCCTGGCCACTGCACAAATAACAAACAATTAATTAATATTGAATAACATTTCAGTTACTTGAGATTAATATCTGCAGATACGTGCGAAATATACTAAATAGAAAAATGAACTTTTTTATGAATAACATAACTCATGATTTAATTACCTGTTGAACAAAGTAGAAGAAATCAAATTGTTCCTTAGAAGAAGAAAGACATTGAAAGGATAGATATTGAAGTATCAAAAGGTTGGACAAAAAGGAAATGCTAATGAGTTTCATTTTCTTAAGTTTTGGAACTCCACAAGCAAAGGGAAGTAATCAATGATGTTGATGTAAATTGATATTAGACTCAAAAGTGGTGTTACATATATATAGTGGAATGATGTTGAACTTATAAGGCATGTCAATGGAAAACGTGTACCCAATAATAAACTAGTTTATCACCCTATTTTCAAGTATATGTGAACTACTTTTCACATCAATATTAAATTTGAATATTTGATTATTAATTTTTGTTGGGAACAATATCCATAATGGATATAGTTGCAACTTCCCACTTCATTTTTAATTTTAATAAATAATCCATTAGACGTTAATACTTCCATCAGTTATATATATATATATATATATATAAATTAATACATTTAATTTAAATTTTAGATCAATTACATCTATTTTTATTTTTATTGATTAATTTTTTTGTATATGTTTGAGACCAAAGAAAATATAAAATAGTACCGTATATTTAATGATCTTGAATACAAATAAATTTATTTACTTTGATATATTTTTATTGAACAAGTTTTCATTAGGAATATATTTTGAATGTACACATTATTTTATGACATAAAAAAGTTTATTATAGTTAAATAGTCTTTTTAATAAGTGTATGATTAGTTAATTTTAATTATAATCGAGTCTCAAAGATAATGTATCGTAGTTCATCATCTCTCCTTTCAACTAAATTAAGAAGACATAAAAAAACGTTTAATCTTTTTTCAAAGTCAACTTTGTAACTCACGAAAATCGTACAAATAATCGCATATTCGTAAAAGGAATTCTCTCACGTCTTCTTATTTTTTTCAGCATCAACGTGGCAAGGCTAGCAACAATTTAGTATCTTTTGGGGGAAAAAATGATTGGAATCTTACCAAATATATTAGTAAGCAACGTAATGTGTTATCTTAGGTTGGGTTTAATTAAACGGTTTGTTGCAATGTTGTCATGTTAAAGACGTAAAGTCTAGTTTATACTTTATAGTTTAGCTGTTTATCTTGTTGAGCTTTATGGCAATGAAATTTGGTATTTTTGCGTGCAAGGAAGTCAATTAGAGGGGACATTTGGTATGTGATGCGTGAATATATATATATATATATATATATATATATATATATATATATATATATATATATATATATATATATATATATATATATATATATATTACCTTAACTTGTTTCTTTTTCGTTTTATTTTATGTGTTTGTTTTGGTAAAATGTTTTTGTTATATTTTTATTTTTATTTTATAATATCAATAAAATATTAAAGTATGTTTACTATGAGAAAACATTTTTTTTTATTATTGGAGAGGAGAAGAAGAAGAAAAATATAAGCCCTTTCCAGGGGAACCTTTAATGTAGTGCAGAATTCTGGTTGCAGCAAGATAATGAGACTGCATTGGGTTGGAAACATATTGGCTGAGCTTGTGAACATGGAAGGAAATGTCAGGCCTAGTGTTGGTTAAGTAGAGCAAGCGGCCAATCAATCTTCGATACAGTTTGTTGTCGGGGAAAGGATTGCCATCATCCTTAGATAACTTCAGATTTGGCAGCATAGGAGTTGAAACCGGTTTGCAATTGAGAAGTCCCATATCATCCAAGAGGTCCAAAGCATATTTGCATTGATTAAGAGAACTACCCTTCGATGATTGAGCAACCTCCAGCCCAAGGAAATATTTGAGAGAGCCCAAGTCTTTGATTTGAAATTGAGAATGGAGAAAAGACTTAACAAATTGTATTTCTTATGAATCATTGCCATTGAGAATGATATCATCTACATAAATCAACAAAAAAGTGAAATGAGCATCATGGGATTTAACAAACAATGAATAATCAGAAACAGATTGAGTATATCCCAAAGATAGGAGAGCAGAAGTTAGTTTATGATTCCAATTTCGACTAGCTTATTTTAAACCATAAATCGACTTGGTCAATTTACAAACTAAATTTGGTTTCAGAGGGGTATAACCAGGAGGAAGTTGCATGTAGACATCCTCATGGAGATCCCCGTGTAAAAAGGCATTGTTAACATCTAATTGATATAAAGGCCATTGTTTAATAGCAGCAATGGCCAAAACAAGTCTAACAGTAGTCATTTTAATTACAGGAGAAAATGTTTCTAAATAATCTACACCTTCCAATTGAGTATATCCTTTAGCAACAAGTCTAGCCTTGTGCCTTTCAATACTACCATCAGAATTGAGTTTGGTTTTGAAAATCCATTTACAACCAACAAGAGTTTTATCATCAGGTAAATCAGTTAATTCCCAAGTTTTATTATGTTCAAGAGCCTGAATTTCTTAGTCCATAGCATGCTTCCAGCAATCAAATTTAATTGCTTGTGTATAAGAACACGGTTCAGGAATAGAAGATAAAGCAAATAAATAAGATTTATAAGCAGCGGAGACATTATCATAAGATAAAAAATGATTTAAAGAATGAAGATTACCTGATATAGTAGTATTGGAATATCTAGAGGCATGAACAATATTATAGTCATAATCTTGTAAGTAACTGGGAGCATTTCTTACCCTAGTAGAAGTACGGACAGCAGATTGAGGGACAGGGGCAGTATCAAAACCAAATTCATGCATAACAGGCGGAATATCATTTAACGTAGCAGCAAGTATATCAAAATGCATATCAAAATTAGGAAAAACATGAGAATGCTCATTATCAGCCAAATGTGGAGGACAAGATAAAGGATCAATATCTTCAATATCACAAGGTAAGTCAGAATTATTGTGATTGATAGGCAAAGGAAGTTGAGAGTTAGGAGTATGTGACTAAGTAGAATGGTGTTTATGAAAAGGAAAAACGTTTTCATAAAACACCACATTTCTTGAAAGAAAAATATGTTTAGTATGCAAGTCAAATAAAACATAGCCCTTTACTCCATCTCTATGTCCTAGTACAATGCATTTTCTAGCACGAGGTTGAAATTTTGTTCTATTAGCAGAAATAGTGGAGGCAAAACATAGAGAACCAAAAACTCTTAAATGAGAAAGATTAGGTTCTTTATTATACAATAAAAAATAAGGAGATACATTATATAATTTGATAGAGGGAATTAAATTTAAAATGTGGACAACATGAGTAATAGAATAACACCAAAAAGAAAGAGGTAAATGAGATTGAAATAAAAGACTCCTAGCAATATTTAAAATGTGTTGATATTTTCTCTCAACCACCCCATTTTGTTGAGGTGTCTCAATACAAGAAGTATGATGAATAATGCCTTTACTGTTGAAAAAAGAACCATGGAAAATTCAGGGCCGTTATCCGAACGAATAATTTTGACTTTTTTATTAAATTGAGTTTCAACATAATGAATGAAATTAATTAGATGAGTTCTGGTTTCATGCTTAGCATTCATCAATCTAATCCGAGTGAACCTAGATTTATCATCCACAATTGTTAAAAAATATTTATGACCATGTAAAGAAGCAATAGAAGTAGGACCCCATATATCAATATGCACAATATCAAAGATAGAAGAAGAAACAGATGCACTATTAGAAAAAGGTAATTTCTTTTGTTTTGAATAATGACAAACATCACAATGTTTCATATCAATAGAAGATAGAAAAGAATGTTGTTTAGCTACATTGTTATAACAAGTAGAAGAAGGATGACCAAGCCTATAATGCCAAACATGGTCTAAAGGAAAAACTGTGGAAATAGTATCTACAACATTGATCAAAGGAATATGGTTGGCTACAACATTAGATGGAGATATAGGGTGAACAAATTCATAAAGTCCATTCCTAAGAATAGCACTACCAATCCTCTTCAAAGTGTTCAAATCCTGAATCATACAAGAATCATGAGAAAATGTTAAAGTACATGGATTAAACTCAATAAGTTTACTGACAGCAATAATATTGAAGGAAAACAAGGGAATATAAAAAATATTGTGTAAGATTAAGGATTCATTTAAAAGAATAGTGCCACTGATTGAAGCTTGAGTAAAATGTCCACTAGGAAGTTTAACAGAAATTGGTGTTACAAATTTGTAAGTTGAATAAAAAGATAAAGAATTAGTAAAATGATCTGTTGCACCCGAATCCAAAATCCACACAGTAGAAAGATTACCTTGTTGTTTACCTATATTAGAAGATGCAGAATGAACTTGATGATTGCTAATTAGATTCGAAACTTGAGGAGTGCTGGTGGAAGTAGACGATGGTAGGAGAGCTAACAACCCTTGAATTTGGTCCTTGGTGAAAGGGTGAGTAGATTCAGTAGAGTCATGAGGAAAAGATTCAACATTATGAACGATTTTCTTGGTTTGATACCCAGGGGGGAAACCATGGAGAAAGAAGCATTTGTCAACAATATGATTAGTTTTCTTGCAATTAGTGCACAATCTAGAGTTTTGAGGTTTTCCAGAATTTGGTTTGAAAGTGAATTTAGGTTTATCATTAGAAGGTTTATTAGAAGAATTTCGAGAATCAATAGCTAAAACCTTTGGTTTGGGCAAAAGACCAATGTGTAATTGGCGTTCTTTTTAAAGAATCATCGAGTAAACTTTAGTAAGGGGAGGGAGAGGATCAAGAAGAAGAATTTGGGAACGAACACTTGAGCAATTATCATTAAGACCTTGTAAAAAATAAAGAATCAAGTCATGATCCCTATACTGAGTTACCGTCTTGAATGTGTTGCAACAGCCAGTAGAAGAAGAAGTGCAAGAAGGAATGGGTCTGAAATTGAAGAGTTCATCAGAGAGCTTCTTGAGGGTTGTAAAATAAGCCGTGACCGTGGAATATCCCCTTGCTTAACGGTGGACAGATCTGAAGTTATTTGCGAAATTTGGACGAAATCACCTTGAGAAAATCGGTTCTTGAGTTCTTTCCAAACAGCGGATGCGTCGTCAATCCAAAGAATGCTACCAACAATATCGGGGGAAATGGAGTGATAGAGCCACGAAAGAACAAGTGTATTGCAACGTTTCCAGGCCGAGAAATCTGAAGCAGTAAGATCTGGTTTCTTGATTGAACCATCAATAAAGCCATATTTGTTTTTCATTTCAAGAGAAATATACATCGCGCGAGCCCAAACATGATAGTTTGAAGTATCCAAAACGGGAGACACCAAGACAAGAGACAGATTCTCATTGGGATGAATGTAAAAGGAACTGTTGGGATCTCGATTTGGATGAGGAGGATCGGAAAAAAGAAGAGGCGGCGGCGGCGATGAAGGTATGACAGCCATGGAAAAGAAAACAGAAACCAGTTACCCTAAAAGAACGGTGAAGAGAAAGAAGGGAAAGAAAGAATGGAAAGATAGGGCTAAAGTTGGTTTTTGACAACTGATACCATGTTATTTACTGAACTTGCCATTGTATTTTTTTATTATTCTAATTTGTTGTAAACAGTACAAAACTAAATATATATATATATATACGAGCTAACAAACTTTTCTGGTATATAAGCAGTTAACAGATTAACCAATACAAAACAACTAATCTCAAGAATTACATCTAACTAATAACAATAGAACTAATTAATAAAATAAATTGACTTATCTAAAATAAAAAATAAGAAAATGAATAAATTATTAATTAATATTATAATACTCATAATTAATCACATGTGCATGCAAAAAATAACAAAAAATTTTTAAAATGAGTTACTGACATTAAATATTTTTAGTTTATTGGGTGAGATCGACGCGTTCCAATTGGATGTTTCGATAGCCGTTCAGACACGTGAAGAGTAACACAACTAACGACAACCACGAAACGTCACAAGTTAAATCCCCGATACATTAATTGTATGGATTACGTGTTAGATAATAATAATAATAATAATAATAATAATAATAATAATAATAATAATAATAGACAACAATAAAATATAGATAAGTTAATAAAATTTGATTCATTTAGTTTATATATATATATATATATATATCAAATTTTGATGATTTATTTATATTTTAGTTGTTTTTTATAAACATAACTCAATTGTATAATACGGACTAGATCTAAAGATAATTATTGTAATAATATCTACTAAATTATTGATAAATCAATTAAAAGAGAATGCTTTTATAGCAAATGATGGGTAATTAGTTGATATAACAGAATAATAAATAAATTATTAGATTTAATTTTAAATATTTATTAAAATCAAACGTTGAATTAATTGATAAATTGACATAAAAATATATTTTTGAACTTTTTCCTGGCTTTTTTTTGACGATCTTTGCGCTGCATGTCTCCTTATTTATATAGGTTTTTATTTTTTTAATCTGCTTTCGCTTTCCCTCCCAACATCCAGCAAGACAAGCTCTCATTCATCTCCAACAGTACTATGATTTGAGCTAAAATCTCCTTGGAAGATTTTTTTTTTCTTTTCCTTTTACTATTATTCTCCATAGATTTTGGGTTACAATTTTTAGTTTATCTTCTCCCAATATTGTTGAGGTCAATATAATTTTTATATGTATTTTAATAGTAATAATGAAGTAAATATTTAGTTATAAAAATAATGATCTATTGATAATTGCACTTTAGTTTTATCTAAAGAACTAAAATAAAAGAACAAGTTATGGTTACAATAATAATTGCACTTTCCATACTCAACAATGAAAAGAAAAAAAAAATCAAAGTAACATCAAATGATTACAACAATAGTTTCATAAGCTTCTTCAAGATATTTTAGAAGACTAATGTTTAAACCTCAAGATAATTAATTGAAAGGAAGAAAAACTCGTCGTATAAAATTTTATTCATCATATTAAAATTCATATTTGAACGATTGTTATAGAAGAACTTTTATCTCAAACTACACATTAGATTATTCACGAAGTAGAGCAACAAAACTCACATTGAGTTTTTTATTTAAAGCTTCACGAGTTTGATTGTCAAGATAATAATACATGATATGATACACTTATCATATTCTACTATAATTTTTTGTTTGATACACCAATATGATATTATACGATAATCAAATTTTTTAAACTTATTATACTTGGGCCTTATTTTCTAATCAAATTTTTAAAAATTATTATTATACTTAGACCTTATTTTCTAATTCTTAAATCAGACCATTTATTGTGTTTGCATGAATGTATACATGAAGAAGTCAAGTTAAAGAAAGGCAACTAGAAACAAGCCAAAAATGGAAGATCACATGTGAAGGCTAGTTAAGAGGGTGGCTTTCTCTCTCTTGTCAACATCACTTTAAAAGGTGAAATCAAATTATACCTTAAAGTTTTCGAAAAATGCAGCTCACATGGTCAAATAAACAGTTGTGCACTTCTGATAAAAGAGAATTGACAAGGACTTGTCAAGATCAAGTTACAAGAAAGGTGTGCATGTAGAGGATGGCAGCTACTTGATGTAGAAAGGACTCAATGGCAGTTATGTAATTATGATGAAAAATTTGGAATGTTTGAAATAAGTTCCAACGATCATCAAATAGCTTGGACCCCTATAAAATACAACAAGCTCTCCATCATAATACACACAACACAATTGCATAAAAAGATCAAACATCTTAAAGCTATCAAGTGCAAACACTCATCCTCACTTCTTACTTTCATTGATCCTACACTATATCTTTGTAAATGCTTTGAGAAAGTATTTAGTATCAATCACTCTCATATCACTTTGTAATTTCCTTGTGAGTTGCACTTGGAAATATTTGAATATTGATTGTAAGCTTGGTGAAGCTAAAGAATACACAGTTTGTAATCATCCTCGGCGTGAGGTTGATCAGTTTGAAAGTTAGTGAAATCTCACAAGGGTGTGATGACTGGACGTAGCCATCTTTGGGTGAACCAATATAAAATTGTGTGTGTCTCTCTCATATTCTACTCTTACTCTTTTACTCAACTCAGATATGACGATTTGAAAAATCCCATCCTCGAGCTAGCCATCCTCTGCGAGAGGATAGTTTTTAAAATACTAAAAAATTATTTTTAACAGCAAAATACCTATTCAACCCCCCTTCTAGTGATGTTTAGCTACATCAATTTGTCTTTTTTTTTTCTCTGTCATCTTTGATTTTTGAGTTTTATGTTAATTTTTTTTATATAGTTATTAATAAAAACTTTGATTGATATTTAAAAAAATAAAATTTTATGGACAATAATAACAACAACAACAACAACAAAATTATTAATAATAATGATATAGTAATAGTAACAATAATAATGGAGTTTAAGCAGACTAGGATGGCAGACTAGGCTGAGGACAGTGGTTGCTCAAGGCATATGACAGAAGATAAGCAATGCTTCATGTCGTTGGAGATAAAGGATGGAGGATCAGTCACATTTGCTAATAATGATAAAGCTCAAATAAAAGGAACAAGTATTATTGGTAAGAATAATTCTGCAAAAATTGAAAATGTTCAATATGTGGATGGCTTAAAGCATAACTTACTAAGCATTAGTCAATTATGTGATAGTGATTTTGAAGTTATTTTTAAGCCTACTCTATGTGAGGTTAAACACTCATCCTCGGGTAGAGTTTTCTTTTACGGGTTTAGAAAAAAGAATTTATATGAACTTTATCTTGATGATTTACCCACTGAATCTATTTTTGTATCTATTGAAAAAGATAAATGGATTTGACACAAACGAGCGGGTCACACAAGCTTAAACACTATTTCTAAATTAGCAAATTTAAAATTAGTAAAAGGTCTTTCAAAAATTAATTTTGAAAAAGACAAAGTTTGTGAAGCTTGTGTAAAAGGAAAACAATTTAAAAGTAGTTTTCATTCTAAAAACTTTGTTTCAACAAATCATCCTCTTGAACTTATTCACATTGATCTTTTTGGTCTTATCAAAACTCCAAGTCTTAGTGGAAAAAGATATGGTTTTGTAATTGTTGATGATTTTTCTCGGTTTACTTGGGTTTTATTTTTAAAACATAAAGATGAAGCCTTTGAGGCATTCCACCATTTTTGCAAAAAAGATTCAAAACGAAAAAGGATCAAAAATTGTTTCGGTAAGAAGTGACCATGAAGGTGAATTTGAAAATGAATCTTTTAAAAATCTTTGTGAAGAAAATGGTATTTCTCACAACTTTTCTTGTCCAAGAACTCCCCAACAAAATGGGGTTGTTGAAAGGAAAAATAGAACTCTACAAGAAATGGCTAGGACTATTTTGAATGAAGTCAACATTGAAAAATATTTTTGGGCCGAAGCCATCAACACTGCTTGTTATGTTTCTAATCATGCATTCATTAGAAAAATTTTAAACAAAACTCCATACGAATTATAGAAGGGGAGAAAACCAAATATTTCCTATTTTCATATATTTGGGTGTTATTGCTATATTCTAAATAATAAAGAAAATTTGGGAAAGTTTGATCCAAAATCTGATAAAGGAATTTTTCTAGGATACTCCACAACGTCAAAAGGTTATAGAATATATAATCTTAGGACTCCAACTGTGGAGGAGTTCATGCATGTTATTTTTGATGAGTTTGATGACTTGTGTTTAGAGAAATTGGATAAAAATGAAGAAGATGAGCAATCAACCTCTCAAGTACCCGGTCCTCACGGAGAGGATGAGTCTGACCCAACCTCTCAACAACTTCCAAGAGGATGGAAAACAGTCACACATCATCCTCCAGATCTAATCATTGGCAATACTGAGAATGGCGTTAGAACCAAAAATTCTCTAAGGGAAAGCACTACCAACATGGCCATGATATCACAAGTTGAACCCAAAACGATTGATCAAGCTATTGGTGACAAATCATGGGTTGAAGCTATGATGGAAGAACTCTCACAATTTGAAAGAAACAAGGTATGGAATCTTGTACCCCATCCTCTGGACAAATCTATTATTGAGACTAAATGGATATTTTGAAACAAATTAAATGAGGATGGAGAAGTCATTAGAAATAAAGCAAGACTAGTGGCTCAAGGGTATAATCAACAAGAAGGAATTGATTATGATGAGACGTTCGTACCCGTAGCAAGACTTGAAGCAATAAGAATCCTCTTAGCTTATGCTACTCATAAAAGTATAAAGCTATTTCAAATGGATGTGAAAAGTGCCTTTTTGAATGGGTTCTTAAATGAGGAAGTGTATGTTCATCAACCTCCTGGGTTTGAGGATGAGAAAAGGCCGAACCATGTGTTCAAACTCTCAAAAGCTCTTTGTGGTTTAAAGCAAGCTCCTAGAGCTTGGTATGAGAGGTTAAGTTCTTTTCTAAAAGGAAATGGATTCATTAGAGGACATATTGATACTACTCTTTTCAAGAAGACACTTGAGAAGGATTTATTGATTGTTCAAATATATGTCGATGACATTATATTTGGATCCACAAATGAAAAGATGTGTAAATATTTCTCAAATCTCATGCAAAGTGAGTTTGAGATGAGTATGATGGGGGAATTGAAATTCTTCCTTGGATTGCAAATCAAACAACGAGAGGATGGTATTTTATATCATAGGAAAAATACACCAAGGATTTGCTCAACAAATATAATATGAGTTCAGCCAAGAGTATAAGAACTCCTATGCATCTATCCTCCATACTCCACAAAGATGATGAAGGAACTCTAATATCTGAAAAGGAGTACAGAGGGATGATAGGATCCTTGTTGTATTTAACAACAAGCAGACTAGACATAGTCTTTGTAGTCGGTCTATGTGAAAGATTCCAATCCTCTCCTAAAGAATCTCATCTCACCGCTGTAAAAAAGATCTTTAGATACCTTGTTGGCACTATAAATCTGGGAATATGGTACAAGAAGTGTTCCAATCTTGACCTTATAGCCTATTGTGATGCGGACTACGCGGGAGACAAAGTTGAAAGAAAAAGCACAAGTGGGGCTTGCCAATTCTTGGAAAATCACTAATACGTTGGTCATACAAAAAGCAAAAGTACCATTTCTCTTTCAACTACTGAAGCAGAGTATGTATCAGCCGCTCAATGTTGCTCACAACGTTTTTGGATAAAAAATCAACTTCAGGATTACTCGCTAAGGTACACAAAAATTTCCATCCTCTGTGATAATACAAGTGCAATAAATCTTTCTAAAAATCTCATTCAACATTCTAGATCCAAGCACATTGAAATTAAACATCATTTTATAAGAGATCATGTGCAAAAAGGGGATTAAGAACTGATTTTTATTGACACTGAAAATCAATTTGCAGATATTTTTACCAAACCTTTCCAACAGGATAGGTTCAAAAAGATCTTGGAGAAACTCTCAATTCTCAATTTGTCTGAAATTAATTGATTTATCTTGAGTGCGTTCCTTTATTATATTATTAATTTTTTTATTATTAAAAATTAATTCAAAAATATATGTTGCTTTATTTGAATATGAATATTCATTTTGAGTCTAAACCTGTGAGGACAACAAAACACCAGAGGACGGATTGTCCTTATTGGTGCAACTTCACGTGACTTGTCAGCCTAGGAAGAGAGCACGCGCCTCTCTATCTCATTGGTCAACACGCGTGGTGCATGCCTCCATGTTTCACGTCGTGCATTTAATGCCGTGTCTGCAGCCGTCCAAATCATCTTCACGCTAGGTCCTAGGCATACGACACATTAATTTTTTTCATTCTCTCACACGTTTCCTCCCACGCTCATCTGCACATCTTCCATCTTTCCTCTTTCTTTTTCTTCCATCCTCTATCCCTTTCACTCATCAACCATCCGTTCAAATAACATCTCTTTACCCAACAGTTGCTTCCCGCACCATTTTTCTTTCAATGGCTCGAACCAAGGTAACTGCAAAACGAAAAGTCTCTTATCAAGAACAAGAAGAAAATCAAGATGTTTACTCAAGCACTGAATCTGACTACAATGGAGAAACCCAATCTAAAGGAACCTCTCTATCCATCATTCCTTTTTCTCAGCCTTTCAAAAGTTCCTCTTCTCCTTCGTTCGCTCCAAAATCGTCAAAACACTCATCTTTCTCAGCTCCAATTAAACGCTCCTCCAGAATCATAACCAGAGCCGTTTCATCAAAAAAGGCGACCCCTTAAGACAATACCGTTTATATCATCCACTCTGATGATTCAGAGGATACTCTGCCCTCAGAACCTCCACAACAGCCGCCTCCTAAGAAATCCACATCCAAAGCCTCAACTCCCAAAAAGGTTAAACCTTTTACTCCAAAAACCCCATCCTCGTCGCTAAAAATTTGTGATATTACCTCATTGTTTGATTCGACTGATATATATACTGTTAAATATAAAGAGTAATGAGAGACATATATAGAATAACCCGTGTGTTTCAACTACACAACGGAATCTCTTTATATAGACACAGGGTATTAAATAACCCTAATTTACAGTAATGCTAACGGGCCAGAATACTTATACTTACAACCCATATATATTATTTATATTCTAATATAATATTTAACACTCCCCCTCAAGATGGAGCATATAAATCAAATGCACCTAGCTTGTTACATATATAACTAATTCTAGGACCTCAAAATGACTTTGTAAACACATCTGCTAACTGATCATTGGATTTGACAAAGCTGGTGATGATGTCACCTGATTCAATCTTTTTTCTAACAAAATGGCAGTCAATCTCAATATGCTTGGTCCTTTCATGAAAAACAGGATTCAAGGTAATGTGTAATGCAGCTTGATTATCACATATTAGTGTCATTGTGCTGGTCTCTTCAAATTGAAGTTCTTTCAGTATCTGTTTCAGCCAGATGAGTTCACATGTTACTAGTGCCATGGCCCTGTATTCTGCCTTAGCGTTGGATCTTGCAACAACATTTTGTTTCTTACTCTTCCAAGATATTAAATTTCCTCCTATGAGTACACAATACTCGGAAGTTGATCGTCTATCTACGGGTGAGCCTGCCCAATCAGCATCTGAGTAGCCAATTGTCTAAGTATGTCCTCTATCTTCATAAATGAGACCTTTTCCAGGTGCACTTTTGATGTATTTAAGAATCTGGATTACATCATCCATATGTTCTTGGCAAGGAGAATTTAAGAACTGACTTACCACACTATTAGCAAAGGAAATGTCAGGACGAGTAACTGTGAGATAGTTTAATTTTCCAACCAATCTCCTATATCTTCCTGAATTTGATAGAGGCTCCCCCTAATTGGGTAGGAGTTTGACATTTGGATCCATAGGAGTATCAACTGACTTGGCATTTAGTAGGCCAGTTTCTTTAAGAATATCCATGGCATATTTTCTTTGTGAAATTACAAGACCATCCTTGGATTGAGCTACTTCAATACCCAGAAAATAACGAAGTTTACCAAGATCTTTAGTCTGAAATTTATTTGAGAGATATTGTTTTAACTAGAGTATTCCTTGCTGATCACTACCAGTTATAACAATGTCATCCACGTAAACAATAAGATAAATGCACCCTTGAGCTGAGTGATGATAAAATACAGAGTGATTGGCTTCACTACGGATCATACCAAATTCTTGTACTACCAAGCTGAATCTGCCAAACCAAGCTCTAGGAGACTGTTTAAGACCATAAAGGGACCTGTGTAGCCGACAAACCATGTTAGAAGACTCCCCCTGGGCAACAAATCCTGGTGGTTGCTCCATATACACCTCCTCGGCAAGATCACCGTGCAAGAAAGCATTTTTAATGTCAAGCTGATGGAGGGGCCAATGTCTAATTGCTGCAATGGAGAAAAATAGTTTGACAGATGTCATTTTGGCAACCGGTGAGAATGTATCACTGTAATCCAACCCAAAAATCTGAGTATATCCCTTTGCTACCATTAGGACCAACCTTCACTGTATAAATCCAACGACACCCAACTACTGACTTCCCATTAGGTATGGGTACCAATTCCCAAGTACCATTGCCTTGTAGAGCACACATCTCATCAAGCATTGCTTGCCTCCACTCAGGATGGGATAATGCTTCACATGTAGTTTTAGGAATAGAAACAGAAGACAAGGAGGACAAGCAAGTGTAATGTAAAGGTGAAAGACGATGATAACACAAATCAATATAATGAGGAGATGGATTACAGGTGGTGCAAATATCCTTACGAATAGCAATGGGAAGGTCAGACTCAGGTGGCAGGGCCGAATCTAGAGGTGGCATCGGAGGAGAGTCTGTAATGGGAGCAAGAACAGGCACAACCGAGGATAAACGACGACACTGATATGTTTGTAGTGGTCATGGAGGTTGGGGTAGACTTGGCAGGTTCTATAGGAATCTGAGTGGGTGGGAGAGGGATAACTACTTGAGGAGGTTCAGTAACTACTTGAGGAGGTTTGGGATTAATGTCCTGATAGGGCTCAATAGCTAAATGGGTAGGTTTAAAATATTGTATAGACTCAAAAAAGGTAACATCATCTGATGTAACGTAGTGGTGTAGTGTGGAAGAATAACAACGGTAGCCTTTTTGAGACCGATGATAACCGAGAAAGACATACTTGAGTGATCGAGCTGACAATTTATCCAAACTGGGGGATAAATTATGAACAAAACACGTGGACCCAAAGACACGAGGTGGTAATGGGTGAAGAGGGGTATCGAGAAAAAGGACCGAATGGGGGATATTGCCATCAAGGACAGTAGATGGCATACGGTTAATAAGGTAGCACGCCGTTAAGACTGCATCCCCCCAAAATCGGAATGGAACATTGCCATGGAGAAGTAAGGTTCATGTGGTTTCAATGAGATGCCGATTTTTGTGTTCGGCTACCCCATTTTGCTGAGGTGTATGAGGACATGAGGTTTGGTGTAAAATACTGTTGGAAGCCATAAAATTTTGAAATTGATGAGACAAATATTCTCGAGCATTATCACTTCTTAAGGTACGAATGGAAACTCCAAATTGTGTTTTAATTTCTTTATAAAATTGCTCAAAGATGGAAAACAATTCAGTTCTATTTTTCATTAAAAATAACCACGTACAACGAGAATAATCATCAATAAAAGTAACAAAATACTTAGACTCTAAAGTAGACACAGTACGAGAGGGACCCCAAACATCAGAGTGAACTAAAGCAAAAGGAGAGGATACTCTTTTATTCACTCGATCGGGAAAATTACTACGGGTGTGTTTCCCTAACTGACACGACTCACAATGTAAAGTAGATAACTTAGACAAACTAGGCACCAGTTCTTGTAGTTTGGTAAGACTTAGGTGTCCTAGCTGAGCATGATAGTATGTGGGGACTCTGTGGCAGAGCACGTCTTGGATGTTGTAGAAAGGTAATAGAGGCCTTGTGACTCACATCCGACGCCAATCGTCCTTCCCGAATTCCGGTCCTGCAAGGTAACATTATCATTAGTGAAAGTAATAATACAGTTATGAGATCGAGTCAATCGACTAACTGAAAGTAAATTAAAGGGGTATCCAGGTACATAGAGAACATATGCAACTGAGATAGAAGGGAGAATGTGGACAGTGCCAACTCCTTGAGACCGAGTTTGAGTACCATTGGCAGAAGTTATAGTAGGTAAAAAACCAGATGTAGAAAGTGACAAAAAGAGACCTTTATTACCAGTAACATGATCAGACGCACCAGAATCAAGAACCCAAGGGCTGAGAGAAGATGAATGAGAGAGGTAAACAGATGAGTTACCAGTGTGTGCAACCGAAGTAGGAGAACTAGAGTTTGGATGACTCTGAACCCATCGGAGAAAATCTTCATAGTTTGCCGTGGAGCCTTGTGGAGATGGTGTAGTCTTAATAGTGGTAGAAGGATCAAACTGAGTTGCATTTATTGAAGGCGAAGGCTTGCCATGCAACTTCCAGCAGCGATCAATAGTGTGTGCAAGTCGATGACAATGCTCACACTTGGGACGAGGCTTAGAGCTGGATGGTCCTCCACGAGAACGTTGCTGATTATGTCCCTGAGATGCAAGGGCAGCAGTGTCACCCGGAATTGAAGTAATAGACTGCTCAACTGGATGTTTTGCTGGTACTTGAAGGAGGATCGCTGAAGTAGTAGACATATTCGGAACAGTAACATACCACAAAATTTGATCACGAGTTGCAGAGTACTCCTGGGGTAGGCCATAGAGTGCAAGTAGCATGAAGAAGGTGTTGCGTTGATCCAACTCCTTCTTATGTTCAACTGGATTATTTGCAGCAAGAGGGAGTAGCTCATTAAAGTCATGAAGTGCACTATGAATGGTGCCAAGATATGCAGAAATAGAGCCATCAAGTGACTTCGGAGTAATGATGTTCAACAAGCGGTGACAAACTCCATAGAGACGTTGTGTGTCGTTAGTATAGAGTACCTTTGCTTGACTCCAAACCGATTCACACGTGATATGCGGATGAAAAATCAATTTAATATCTGGATGAAGTGTAGACTTAATGACACTACACAACTGAGCATCAATCTGGCTCCATTTGGATGATTCAATCACATTCACCTTTTTAGGGTTTTGGGTGAGGTGATCCTCGTAACCTTGACCACGTAGCCAAAGTTTGATGTCGGTATCCCAACTATCATAATTTGATCCATTCAGTTTTTCAACTGAGAGAGGAGAAGTGATGTAGTTGGTGAAAATACTCCTGGTTTCAGACTAAGATGACATGGTCAGAAAACTCGTCGGAACTGGGAAAACAGGGGCTGTTTGAACTGGAAGTCGTATATTCGTAACTCGAAACTGAAAACTGATGGCAGATATGGAAGCAGGAGGCCGAGAGTTTGTTTTTGGAAGTGCAGTGGAAGAGTTTGGCCGATCTGGGGTGTTCGGCGCTGATGGAGTGGTTGTTCGTCGAAAAATCTCGTCAGAAACAGTGACGACATCAACAGCAGCGACGGTAAAGCGTGAACGGCTGAACAAAAATTGAGGAATCATCGGTTCAACAGCAGAGGGGGGGAAACTGGAGTTGAGGACACAGTTTGCCGGAAAAAAAAAATTATTCACCGGAGACAGTGGGTTGACCGGGTAGTTGACGATTAGGGTTTGTCTCTTAGTTGGCTCTGGATACCATGTTAAATATAATGAGTAATGAGAGACATATATAGAATAACCCGTGTGTTTCAACTACACAGCGAAATCTCTTTATATAGACACAAAGTATTAAATAACCCTAATTTACAGTAATGCTAACGGGCCAAAATACTTATAATTACAACCCATATATATTATTTACATTCTAATATAATATTTAACAGATACCAATTATGCTTTAAAATGGTAAAGCAAATCTGTTGTAAATGGGAAAATCATTGAGCTTACTGACATCAAACAAGGTGGATTTGATGTGGAAGAAATGTTTGATCAACTAGGATGGACTTCGTTCTTCAAAATCAATGAGCCTTAATATCCTTGCCCAGTACGGGCATTCTATGCTGCTGCAAATAGCTCAAAATACTCCACTTGTTTTAGTATGGTGCTAAAAAGAGTTCATATAGAGATAAGTTCGACCACACTATGTCAAATTCTTGACATATGTAATGAAGGAGTCGACCACTTACCAAAAAGATGGTATTCAAGATGTCTCATCCCCAGGACCTCTGTCCTTGAAAACCTTCTCATCAAATCTCCAAAACCTTTAGTGGCCTCCAATCTCCGTCCAATCTACCGTATCCTCCACAACATATGTGTTCAATCTATTGCACCTCGAGCTGGCAGCTTTGAGAAAGTCACGGAACTTGATATCATGATCATCCATCACTTAATGATTGTCTCTCCTCTTCACTTAGGAAATGTAATTTTCTGGTTTATGTTGAATGCTGCTTTGATGGGAAGATCTACTCCCTATGGAATGTTACTAACTAAGGTTTTCAAATTCTTCAAAGTCCCACTCGAGGATGAACCATCCGTCTAATTCAATAACACCTTTTCCATCAAGAATATTAAACAAATGAAGTTTAAGCATGAAAACCTCCCTACCTCCAAGAAAAGGAAAACATGAGAGTCCTCTACTCCTTCTCAGAAATCTAAAACAGGCACCATTCAACCACCACCAGAGGATATACCATCACCACTCATTCAAAAACCTATTTCTCCACTGCGTAACTCTCCTAATCATACTCCATCTTTAGTAAATGACTCTCCTACTCTGAACTCACCTGTGCAACATCTCCTCAAGCTTCACCAATCCACAATCTAACTCCTCCTCATGAAGCCGATCCACTCCCTGAGGATACCTTTACACCAACTTCTCTTCACAATATGGAAGATAGTGAGGAGCTCTATTTTGACCTTAATCTGTCTTATCCTCCCTCTCTTATGGATATGCCTATGGCCTCTCGTCCAATTGTGCAAATGGAAGAGAATGTGATCCTACAACCAGATCTTTCGAAATAACTTTCTATTCCTCCTGTTGCAGCTCATGAAAAACATACCCAACCTCTCCCTGAGGTCACAGGTCGGTTCAGTTCCCTTGAATCCTTTTTCACTGCCACAACTCGTAACCATTCAAAGGACAAGGCTGGGAGCTCTCAGAATAAGGGTTCCAGTGTAAATGATAAGCCTAAGGATTCAGTTCCTAGCACAAGGACTGAGGATAGCAAGGAATAAAAGCAAATGAAACTGCTCAAATTGATTAGGAAGGATTAGAAGAAAATCCTTCACAGCTTCACTCACTTGCATAACTCATTGGTTCAGTTTAGTCTCATTCCTGAATGGGTTCCCAAACACTTGACTCCCATTATTGCTCCTGGAGATCATCCTCTTGAGCTACTAGCCCAGGCTTCCTCTGTTGTTCCATCTCCCTCATCCTCATCAGCCGAGCCTTCCTTATCTGATTAAACATGTGGTTACTTCTTTTTGCTACTGCCAAATTCAGGGGGAGAATGATTATGCTTTTTGATTATCTAATTGTTTTGTTTTAATTTTGTTTAGTGTTAAACTGTTTGAATTATTATGTTGCTTATGCTTGTTAAGTTGAATTGTTATGTTTCCTATGAACCCATGTTTATGCTATGTTGAACAAATCTTTAAATTATTATCATGATGTGTTATGTAAAGTTAAAATCATGTTATCTCAACACTTTGGCATACATTTAGGGGGAGTAATAATTTTTAGTTTTAAAAATTATTACACATATGATTGAGGGGGAGCATAAATTTTTTATCTTTGTCTTATTTAAAATCATAGTCTAAAGAATTTTGTCATCATAAAAAAGGGGGAGATTGTTAAGACAAAATCTCTCAAATGATTTTAGTGATAACAAAAGTGCTTAAGAGATTATGATTGTGGTTAATGACTAACATGTGCTCTTGAGTGTATTCATATAAGAAAATAGGTTGTTAATCATTAAGGAAAAAGGAAGAAAAATATGATTCAAATATGAGGATGAATAATGTTGAGGATGGAAATTGCTGCAATTGAAAACCGTGAGGATGGCCTGCGAATTGAAAAATCTTCAGATCTGCATAATTTGTGCCCTCACCAAAACTAATGTTTTTATTCAAATGCACAACAATGTCAAACATGAATAAATAAAGTATTTAAAATCAAAAGTCAGAAGGTCAAAGGAAAAGGATGAATATAGTTAGATCTAGAATCCAGAGGATGGCAGACTAGGCTGAGGATGATTCAACAAAGTTAAAAGCGACCCATCAAGCTTTTGCAAAGGCTAAAATCATACCATTTATTGTGCTTGCATGAATGTATACTTGAAGAAGTCAAGTTAAAGAAAGGCAACTAGAAACAAGCCAAAAGTGGAAGATCACATGTGAAGGCTAGTTAAGAGGGTGGTTTTCTCTCTCTTGTCAACATCACTTCAAAAGGTGAAATCAAACTATACCTTAAAGTTTTCAAAAAATGCAGCTCACATTGTCAAATAAACAACTGTGCACTTCTGATAAAAGAGAATTGACAAGGACTTGTCAAGATCAAGTTACAAGAAAGGTGTGTATGTAGAGGATGGCAGCTACTTGATGTAGAAAGGACTCAATGGCAGTTTTGTAATTATGATAAAAAACTTGGAATGTTTGAAATAAATTCCAACGGTCATCCAAGAGTTTGGACCCCTATAAAATGCAACAAGCTCTCCATCATAATACACACAACACAATTGTATAAAAAGATCAATCATCTTAAAGCTATCAAGAGCAAACACTTATTCTCACTTCTTACTTTCTTTGTTCCTACACTATATCTTTGTAAATCATTTGAGAAAGTATTTAGTATCAATCACTCTCATATCACTTTGTAATTTCCTTGTGAGTTGCACTTGGAAATATTTGAATATTGATTGTAAGCTTGGTGAAGCTAAAGAATACACAGTTTGTAATCATCCTCGGCGTGAGGTTGATCAGTTTGAAAGTTAGTGAAATCTCACAAGGGTGTGAGGAATGGATGGAGCCATCTTTGGGTGAACCAGTATAAAATTGTGTATGTCTGTCTCATATTCTACTCTTACTCTTTTGCTCAACTCAGATATGACGATTTGAAAAATTCCATCCTCGAGCTAGCCATCCTCAGCGAGAGGATAGTTTTTAAAACACTTAAAAATTATTTTTAATAGCAAAATCCCTATTCAACCCCCCTTCTAGTGATATTTAGCTACATCAATTTGTCTTTTTTTTTTCTCTGTCATCTTTGATTTTTGAGTTTTATGTTAATTGTTTTTCTATATAGTTATTAATAAAAAACTTTGATTGATATTTAAAAAAATAAAATTTTATGGACAATAATAATAACAACAACAACAACAACAGTAACAACAACAGTAATAGTAACAATAATAGTAACAGTAATAGTAACAGTAATAATAACATTAATAGTAACAGTAATAGTAACAATAATAGTAACAATAATAGTAACAGTAACAGTAATAGTAACAGTAACAATAACAACAACAACAACAGTAACAACAATATTAATAGTAACAGTAATAGTAACAGTAATAGTAATAGTAATAGTCATAATAATAATAATAATAATAATAATAATAATAATAATAATAATAATAATGTTTATACTTTTATACATAGATAAATATGAATTCGCAAAAATAAAATAATGCGATGCTATATCTAATGTTAGAGCAAATGTTTTTAGAGAGGGTTGGTCTTTGGTTATTAATTTTTATGATAATGAGTCATTCTTCAATGTGGTTTTATAAAAATCATAGCATTAGAAATCGACTAATGGATATAGAGGGATTATGGGAGAACATTTTAGAGAGTTTAATCAATCGAGATAATTTCACATGTGAAGGTACAAACAAGAAGATGGAAATTGAATTGTGTTTGACTAAGTTGATAACTTTTTCATTATTTGATTAAATCGGTTAAGACTTGATGATTTACTTGGAGTAGAAGCAATAACAAAACAAAGGAGTGCATGAATAAAATGACCCAAGTAATTTATCGTGGTTCACCATTAACTTGACTATTTCTAATCCCTTCACTCATAATGATTTAATCCGCAAATTCAACAACTTGAATTACAAAACACATGATCCTTCCAGTTAGTCTTCTCAAATAGCCTAACAAGCCTAGATTACTGAGGAACACATACACCTTAACTCTATCAACCAAGTCTTATCCACACAATCTAACAATCCCAAACTGTTGAAGACACACTAACACCACTATCAACTTTGAAATTTGAACAAGTGACTATCACACTCTATCAACCAAGTCTTATCCACACAATCTAAAAATCCTAAATTGTTGAAGACACACTAACACCACTATCAACTTTGAATACAATGATTTGGAATTTGAGTCTTTGATTCTAATAAGCTGATATTAAACATGACTATCACATTATAAAAAGAATACTTAGAAAATATTTCTCATTCGAACAAATATTTATCTCTTTGAACTCTAAGATGAATTTAAAAATTTGAGCTTGAATTCTTCTACTCTTTTCGGATTTTTCGATAATCTTCTTCTTTAGCCTTAAGTATCTATTTAAAGATAAAATTATGTTTCAATTTTGTCCTTGTTTAATTCTGAATTGTATCTTCATTCCTAGCTTGGTCAACAATGATCTTATTCAAAAATAATTATAAACAATATCCTCTTTTATAATATATTTTTTAGCCAATTCTTTATTTTTGAATCCAATTTCTTCTAAATTGATTATGTTCGTATTTTGTTTAGATTGATACTGTTTAAATTTTTTTCAAATGGAGTTTGTAAATTTTTCAAATTAATATTGTTCATATTTGTTAAGATTGCATTTGTAAATTCTTTAGATGAAACTTCCTTCCTATTGCTTGCTTTGATCTAGGCGGAAACATAGTGTTGGATTGGTTCTTGAACTTTCACAAGTAGTAATATGACTAAGTCCAATTTAGTATTTTGTACTTTGTCAAAATCTAAGTCATATATTTTCAAATAATAAATGTATATTCTTGTAAGTGTTTCTCCTTATAAACCATTTTTTTTATCATATCTTCTTGCAAATAATTCATATCTTATTGTTGATAAGATGTTGATCATATCTTCTTTAATTCTTGACCGTATTTTCTTTTCAACTCGGTGAAAGATTTTCTTCAATTATAAATATGAACCAAATCTTATTTTAGATTTTCTTCAAAAACATGATTCTTCTTTCATACTTTGTAGAGTCAAATATATTGTTCTCATAAAATACTTTTGTTAACATAAAAAATCTAAGTATAAAACCAACATGGTTCCAAAAATATGTGTTAATCAACTTCACATGGATATTAGATCATTTTGACAGTTGTGTGTTCTCTTGCATGTTGATGGTAGGTTGAAAAAAGATGAACTAGTAATTATTAAAAAACAAGCGACTATGTTCTTGCACATATTGGCTCATCATTCTAAAATTGTGTTTATTTATAAAAAAAAATATATGAATCTTATTTTGAAAAAAAAAAAATTAACCAGATCACAAGGACAAATTTGTCATTTCATCATAATATAAATTATATCATTTGATTATTTGTTGTGTGTCGAACACTAGATATGATAAACTAATTTTATCAGGTTTGTTATCATGTTTACATCAAACACATGACATAATAATTCATTATTTTTTCAATATCATATTTTCTTTCTATACTACTCCTTATCATATTATGCCACTATCATATTATGTCTATTAATCGGTCCCTTAAGGTTTGAGAAAAATCTTGAATGGATTTTTAAAAGAGGCCATGTAATGATATAATGACAATGAACAACCTTTACAAAGGAGTCCTTGAAGAATTAATTCAAGAAACTTATCATTTATTGATATAAATGTTTACCTAAATGAAGAATAAAAAATAAAAAATCTCATCATGTCAAGGAAATAATGGTCGAACACATCATAGTTATTGAACCTATACTATGTTAACACTTTTAGAAATAATTTTATATATACATGAGAATCAAACAAGTCAAAAGTTGTCTTAAGAATCAAGTGCAATAAGTATTCAAAACATTTTGTACCAATGAATAAATAAACTGTTCAAAATAATAATTCGAGACCTTGGGAAATATGTCCAATGGACATATTATGGATTCACATATAAATTAAAAGATCAATAAATAAGTTAAAAAACTTACTTTATGAAGGAATCTCAAAAGAAATATATCATAGAATATATTAATTTTTCAAGAGAATAATTGTGAGTCTTCAAGATAACATCTTTAGGAAGAATATGTCTAATACATTCATGTTTATGAGAAAATATCTCAGTGATACTTGATAGACAAGATACAATATGTGCAAACACCAAGAGACATCATGGAAAGTATTGCTTCAACAAAAAATATATTCTTTCATATAGAATAGCACATTCTCAATTATGATGAAATAATGTTCTCACAATGAACACACTCCTTTCACTCATAAATATTTTATTGGTTTAGTAAAATGACAAGAATAAACTTTGAAGAAAAATCATTTGACGATTCATATGACAAATCACCTCATCCTTCTTGCTCATGTTTTATTCAAGAATAAACTTTGAACGTTCTAGTTTAAATAAGAATGTTCGGGACATAAGTGCAAGCAAATATATTATTTCAAAGAAAATAATTGGCACATTGCAAAACTAAACAACGACTATATTCAGTTTAAACTAAATATTCAAAGTCTTCCATCATCTTTAAATTGAAGATCAATTGAAATATGAAGGCATAAGTTCAATTGACAGCTCAATGGGTAGTGAGACTGTGTGGAGGCAGTATTTATCCCCCAATAATCAGACTCGAATCCCACGAAAGGCAAAAAGTTACTATTTCCACTGGGTGGTTATGGGGGGTGAGAAGATCGTGAGGTAGCATCGCAGGTAATGGTAATGGCTGGGGTGTTACATTTGTGGTCCCTCTCGTACTGTGTCTACTTTAGAGTCTAAGTATTTTGTTACTTTTATTGATGATTACTCTTGTTGTATGTGGTTATTTTTAATGAAAATAGAAATTTTATAAAGAAATTAAAACTCAATTTGTAGTTTCTATTCGTACCTTAAGAAGTGGTGATGCTCGGGAATATTTGTCCCGTCAATTTCAAAATTTTGTTTCCAATGGTATTCTACACCAAATCTCATGTCCTCTACACCCTAGCAAAACGGGGTAGCCGAACGCAAAAACCGGTATCTCATTGAAACCACACGAACTTTACTTATCCATGACAATGTTCCATTCTATTTTTGGGGGTATGTAGTCTTAACAACATGCTACCTTATCAATTGTATATCGTCTTCTGTGCTTAATGACAATATCTCTCATTTGGTCCTCTTTCCCCATAACCCTCTTCACCCACTACCACCTCGTGTATTTGGGTCCACATGTTTTGTCCATAATATATCTCCTGGTTTGGATAAACTGTCAGTTCGATCACTCAAGTGTGTCTTTCTTGGTTATCATCGGTCCCAAAAGGGCTATCGTTGTTATTCTCCTACACTACACCGCTACATTATATCAACATATGTTACCTTTTTCGAGTTTGAACAATATTTTAAATCTACCCATATAACTACTAAGCCCCATTAGGATATTAATCTCGAACCTCCTCACGTAGTTATCTCTATTCCACCCACTCGTATTCCTATCGAACCTATCGTGTCTGCCACCCAATCGACTCCCGAACTCAAAATTTAGTTTCAAATACCATTTTTCCTTTTTAAGAGTTTCCCAACAATCGAGAAACACTCCATATTTTAGGCCACGATAAAGAAAAACCATTGACAGCTGGATTGATCCATTGCAATAGTACGACAGTTATTGTAAAGATTGAGAATCGTTATTACAATTGTAAGAGATGACAAATACGTTGTAAGAACAACATAGTTAAAGAATTACTTTCTAAAGGAGTTGTTATAGTGGATCATGTATGTAATGATGAGAATTTAGCAAATACTTTGACGAAATGATTAGCTAGAGAAAAGATAATAAATACATCCAAAAGGATGAGACTATTGCCTATGATGGTAACCTGACCTAAAAGATTGTAGATCCCTAGAATTAGGATAATAACAAGTCATAATGATATGAGACGAACATGCTATATTATATATGAGAGAAACATGATTCTTGAAGCGATAAAAGCATGAAATAATTGAAACTCTTAATGAGATCTATACTCTATGTGGAATGGAGTATCTAGCTACATGAATACTCTTAATAGACTAACCTATGTGAATGTGGGATGGGTCGCTTCATATAGAAGTTCGAGGCAGAATTCCTAAAGCATTCACAATATTGGAATCAAGATTATTAGGTCAAAAAAGGGAATTTGTATGGATTAGTCTCACTATGTTGAAAAAATCCTAAAGAAATATAAATACTTTGATTGTACACTTGCTTGCACACCATATGATCCAAGTGAGAATCTTTTCAAGAACACTCTTGAAAGTGTTAGACAAACTGAATTTGTGAGCATCATTGGCAGCCTCAGTTATGCCATTAATTGTAATAGACATGACATTGCCTACGTCATGGGATTGTTGTGCAGGTTTACCATAACACCAGATATAAAGCATTGGCACAATATTTAATGAGTCATGAGATACCAAAAAAGGACCATGAGTCTAGGATTACATTATCAAAGATTTTCTGTCGTCCTTGAAAGATACCGTGAAGCTGATTAGAACACCTTATCAGATGACTCTAAAGCAACACATGGTTACATTTTTAGTATAGTCGATGGTGTTGTATCTTAGAAATAAAAGAAAAATGCGTTATTGGCTCAGTCCACTATGGAGTCTGAAATGATAGCACTAATTACTGCTAGTGAAAAAGCAAGTTGGTTGAAATATTTACTAGTTGAGATCCCTTTATGGGAAAAACCTTTGACTATTGTGTGGATCCACTTTGTATAGTACCACAATTATTGCAAAGGTTGATAGTCCTTATTACAATAGTAAGAGACGACAAATACGTAGTAAGCACAATGCAATTAGAGAATTACTTTATAGAGGAGCTGTTATAGTGGATCATGTACGCACTAATGAGAATTTAATAAATCATTCGACGAAATGATAAACTAGAGATAAAGTCCCAGATACATCCAAAAGGATGGGACTATTTCCTATAGACCAATGAGTCACTTATGATGGTAACCCGACCTAAAAGACTAGAGATCCCAAGAATTAGGTTCAATGGATAATAACAAGTCATAGTGATACAAGATGAACATGCTATATTATAGATGTGAGAAGCATTATTCCTTAAGCATTAAAAGGATGAGATAATAGAAATTCTTAATAAGATATACACTCTATGTTGTGTGGAGTACCTAGCTACACAAGTACTCTTGATAGACAAACCTATATGAATATGGAAGTGGAGTTGCTTCCTATGGAATTTCAAGGCAGAATCATATAACGTTCATTATATTGAGATATACGTGCATGGCCATAAATGCATGGGCTTTTTATAGTACACCCTACAAAAATAATGATGACATTAATAAGAGCTAGTGTTGATATGAATTAAAAATTAATGAAGTCCCATATAGGAGGGACAACATACATTAGTAGTGTTTTTAAGGTGGATGTATGAAACTTGGTGTGTGCCCAAGGGGTACCCCAATTTTGTGAAGGAGGAAGAAAGCATGCAAAATTGATCATTACACATGTGCGTGCGCGTACCGCCGCTGACATTCGACTTACAAACTTGGGCCTGAGTCTGGACTATGGCTTTGGCTTGCATTTCTATTTCTCACAGATACGTTAATTACATAATTTCCCTTCACCGAGTCAACATTCAACATCTGATTCAGTCTTCCTTCTTGAGTTTGTGCATCTGTTTATTTCCCGGTTAAACCCTAATCATTGGACTCAGGCATCTGATTGTTGCCCGATAAAAAACCTAGTAAAGTTGGAGCGCATGTTTCTGTGCTAAAAAAACCTTGGGAAGATATGATCGCACTTTTTGTGAATCTGGACTCATGGATATCTTGTTTTTCTCTGCTCCAATTGTAGATTTCCTCTATAAATAGAGGGTTCTCCTCAATTGGAAAAACACACCAAAAGGTCTCTACATATGAGGTTTTCTCTGTTTTTGCCGATTTCTTTCTTACTTCTTCTATTTCTTTCAATTGGTCGTAGTTTGATATTATGAGTGACAACCATCTAACTGCCATATTGAGGGTGTAATTCTTGAACGATTTTCTACACTGCAGTAGAATTTTGATACAATATATTTGGGTTGTTTTATCTTAGGGACATTGTGGTTGATAGTCTTCCTTGCACAATTTCAGCAGTGCTGCGAAACATCTTAAAGAGAGCGATCTAGTCCGCGACTCAACTAAATAATATTTTCAACGACATAAATTGATTTTAAAAGTTTTTCGAAACTCAAAAATAACTCTTTTCATTTATTCATATAAATGTTTGTCTAATTGAAAAAATAAAAAATATCATCATGTCTAGGAAACAATGGTCGAATACATCATAGTTATTGCACCAACATTATATTAGCACTGTTAAAAATAATTTTATGTATCTATGACAATCAAACAAGTCAAAAGTTGTCTCAACAATCAAGTGCAATAAGTATTCATAACATTTTGGACCAAAAAATAACGAGAATGCTCAAAATAGTAATTCAAACCTTGGGAAATATGTCCAATGGACATATTATTGATTCACATGTATATTAGACAATCAATAAAGAAGTTAAATTGAAAACTTTCTTTATGAAGAAATCTCAAAAGAAATATATCATATAATATATTAATTCTTCAGAAGAATAATTGTTGAAAATATCTCAGTGATACTTGATTGACAAGATACAATATGTGCAAACACCAAGAGACATCATGGAAACTATTGCTTCAACAAAAAATATATCCTCTTATATAATATAATATAATACATTCTCAATTATGATGAAATATTGTTCTCACAATAAACGCGCTCATTGCACTCATAAATATTTTATCGGTTCAGTAAAATGACAAAAATAAACTTTGAAGAAAAATCATTTCTAGATTCATATGAAAAATCGTCTCATCCTTCTTGCTCAGATTTTATTCAAGACTCAAAACAAAATGTTCTAGTTTAAACAAGAACGTTCGGGACATAAGTAAAAGCAAAGATATTGTTTCAAATAAAATAATGGACACATTGCAAAACTGACCAATGACTATATTGAGTTTAAACTAAATATTCAAAGTCTCTCATTATCTTTAAATTGAAGATTAATTGAAACATGAAGGCAAAAATTTAATTGAGAGTCTATCTACACTTGTTCAATTAAACACAAGTTATGAAACTCTTCTTTCAAGCAAAACCTTAAACTCTTTTCATTGTATTTGTGAATCGTACTTATATAAAGGTAGTTGTAAATGTTTTTTTCTTCTAGTTTGAAATGTGGTTATAAAATTTTTATCTTGAAAGGTAGATTCAAAAGAAATTTCTATTTCTAAAACACATAATGAAAATCTTAAATTGAAAGAATCAATATATTTTGTATGTGTGATTTTATTATCTCTAATCTTTAATTATATGCCCTTACATATCACATTTCACTCTAATTTTTTTTATTTACAATATTTAAACTTCATATTATATGTTCATAACGTTATGGTTAATTGAAAACTTCTTAATCATTTTTTATTATCCAGTTTAATTTTGAGTAAAAATTTCACTTAAGTGGGTGAACCAAATTTTAATGGTGTACAAAAAATTTAATAACAAAAAACACCACGTGATTTCAATGTGTTAGTTCCATTTTTATAGTAAAAATCCTTGAATATTTTCTATTGTAGTATCGTGTATATTTTTAATTATGTGGTTAATGATTTTCACATAGTTAGTGTGCATTAAGTGGTTAACGACGTCTATCAATAAAGTTTTAATTAATTTGATATTGAGCGTTAATTTTCTACATGTAGGCGTTGTGATATGCAGTTAGATACTAGATTAGTATATGATAGTGTCCGAAGTGGATCATGTTTCAACTTTAACATCAATTTTTAAGCTTCTAGCCTATTATTTACAATGCTTTAGTGTTGATAATTAGCTCAAGATAATTAATTCTAAATAATTAGAGAGAATTAAACCATTTGTTGGAACACAATTTACAAAGAATAGGAATATTGAAAATATATTGAATTGAATTAAATCCTTTTATACAGTTATTTGTTGTGCAAGAAAGGGGCCCAACTTTGAAAAATTATCATATACTTTGAATAGTTGCACTTCAACTAACTAACTAATTTTCTTAACAAACTCTTAATCATCTGAACTAAATTACCATCCTATTACAATCATTTTAAATTAATCATAAGAAACATTCTTCCGAATTCAACATGATTAAGGTAGTGTTACTCCAAACTTGCTATTCATCTCTTGGAACTTCACCTTCTTCAAGCATTTTAGGAGGATGTCAGTTTTTTGATCATTGGCGCTGCAATGCTCCAATTTTATTTTGTTTTTGTAACTTGATCCCTTAAGAAATGGTATCTAATTTCTATGTGCTTGCTTCTTCCATGAACACTTGGATATTTTGCTAGGTCTTTGGCTGATTTGTCATCAATCTTCATCTTCACAGCCTTATTGCCTCGTAGTCCCAGCTTTGTCATTAATTCAGCCAACCATATCACTACAAGAAATTCCTTCATTTGTGGCCAACTTCATAAATATTTTGTGGCCGAAAAAAACCATCACAAATTAGTGACCGAAAAAGCCCTCACAAATACAAAAATTAAAATTGGTCTTTAATTGTGGCTGAAAAAGCCCTCACAAAAGACTAAAATTTTAGCTGGATTTTGTGGCTGTCTAAGCCCTCACAATATCACAACGTTGTCATTTTGTGAGGGCTTAGGCCGCCACAAAATTCAACTGAAATTGGAGTCTTTTGTGAGGGCTTTTGCAGCCACAAAATCAACCCTTTGTGAGGATAAAGGCCGCCACAAATGACTTAATTTCTGACCGTTAAAGCCGCCACAAAGGATTTTGTACTGTTGGCTTTTGTGGCTGCTTTGGCTGCCATAAAGGATCAACCATTTTCTATAAATATCCTTCCACTACTCTTATCATTTTTCACTTCTACCTTCTCTCTAAACATTCTTTCTAAATTTTATCTCCACCTTCTCTCTACAAAAATTATTTCTGCAAGTTTTTTCTTTACTATCTTGAATTTTGGTAAGTTTATATTATATATTTACTTTTTTAACTTTATTTTTGATTTGAAGTTATTTATTTAATTAATATTATTGAATTTTCATTTTGACAGTGGTGATATATTGTGTTTACTTCGAAGTCATATCTGTGAAAGCTTCAAGTTAGTATTTTATATATTTTAAATATAGATTAGTAAAATATGTGATATTATAAATATATTTATATTATGTTTAAAATATAGATTAGTAAAAAACATTATCAAAATTGATGATATTAATATTTGTTGTTAGTTATTAAAAAGAGTTGTAGTTAAATTTGTACAAAAAATTTATATACTTTAATAATATCTATTTTTATTTATATATATAGGAGTTATTTTATGAAAAATTTCATTAAACAATCAATTAAAATTTTATTTAGGTTTATATAATTATAGTCTTGATAATAATTTATTATATGAATACATTATACCTTGTCCTATTTAATTATGGTGTGTTTAATGTTTGTTTTGTAAGACATGAATTATTGATTTGGGAATATTTTATTTGGTTTGGTAGTAATTACTTAAATTAATATTAATATTATATTTTAATATATAATATTTATTTTAATTTTTAAATTTAAATTTAATTTATATTTAAATATTATATTTTAAATTTAATTTAAATTTTAATTAAATTGTAATATTATATTTTAAATTTAAATTTTAAACTAATATTGATATTAGTTTATTATATATAATATATTTAATTTAAATATTATATTTTAAATTTAATTTTAATTTAAATTTAAATTTTAATTAAATTGTAATATTATATTTTAAATTTATATTGGTATTAATTTATTATATATTATATCAATTTTTAATATTAATTTTAAATTTAATAGAATTATTTTTTTTAATAAAGTGAAACTTTTGCGGCGGCCTAAGCCCTTACAAAAGATTTAAATTTTAATTCGTTTCATCCTTTGTGGCGGCTTAGGCCCTCACAAAGGAAGACATTTTGTGGCAACCTGAGCCCTACAAAAGCTTAATTTTGAAATTCTGCTTTAACCTTCGTGGCGGTCTAAGCCCTCACAAAAGCAGACATTTGTGGCGGCCTAAGCCTTCACAAAAGGAGGACTTTGTGGGGGCCTTTGCCCTCACAAATGGCAACGAAAATTTCAAATTTTGTGGTCGTTTTGACCGCCACAAAGGTTTGTGACCACCTTATTTGCGGCTGCCTAAGGCTGTCACAAATGCCTCATTTGTGGCTGCTTCCCCCCCTTTGTGAGGGCCAAAAGCCATCACAAATTCAATGTACTCTTGTTGTGTATAGCTTGGAAAGTTGCCATTGATGCAACTACATATTCAGCTTCACGAGTAGACAATGCTGTTATTCTTTGCTTCCTTGAGCACCATGAGATTGGTGACTCATTTATCATGAAAACATAGATAGAGTTTATCTTCCTATCATCTTTATCTCCACACCAATCTGCATCAGTAAATCCAATCAGACCAACTTCATTTCCAACTGGCTTCTTAGCATAGTGCAGTCCCAGTTCACTTGTTTCCTTGATGTACCTCAAAATTCTTTTAGTTGCCAAATAATGAGATGTTCTTGGCTTTTCCATGTACCTACTAACTAGTCCAACACTGTGAGCTATGTTTGGGCGTGTGTTTCTCAAATACCTCAATGATCCTACCAATGGTTTGAATGTTGTAGAATCAACCAGCTCCTATTTGCTTTCTTTTGATAGGACCTGGCCTGCTTTTGTTGGAGTATCAATCCCATTACAGTCTTGAATCTTGAATCTCCTCAGTACATCATTAGAATACTTCTTTTGGTGCATAAAAATTCCATTTTCTTTGATTACAAACTCAATACCAAGTAAATATGATATCATGCCTAGATCAATTATCTCATATTCATTCTCCATTCTGATTTTGAATTCATGAATCTCTGCTTCATTACTGCCAATTACCAATAAATCATCTACACGTAGGCATATCAGCAGTGCAGGTGTTGCTCCTCTCTTCTTAACATAAACTCCATGTTCATTGACACATTTTTCAAATTGCTGCTTAATGAGGAATCTATCAATCCTCTTGTTCCAAGCCCTAGGAGCTTGCTTCAAGTCATATAATGCTTTTTTCAACCTATACACATTATTTTTTGTTTCTTTTTTCTCATAACTTGGTGGTTGGCTCACATAAACCTATTCTTCTAGTGGTCCATTAAGAGATGTTGATTTGACATTCAACTGATGCATGGACCAACCTTTGTAGCTAGCCATTGACACTACCAACCTCATTGTTTTAATCTTGGCCATTGGTGCAACTACTTCCTCATAGTCCAGTCCAAGCCTTTGCAAGAATCACTTTGCTACAAGTTTGACCTTGTACCTTGCAATCTATTTAATTAGGTTTCAATTTTATTGTGTAGACCCATTTCACAACAATTGGTTTCTTGTACGTACTGACAGGCTCATCAACTTCCTAGTTTGGTTCTTTTCAACCAACAAGACAAAATGAATCGTTTCTCCATCTGCACTGGTGGTTGAGTCAGATGTTACTTCATATGGTTGAAATATAACTAAGGGTTGTCTGGTTCGTTTAGATCTCCTCATAGGTTCCTAAGCAAGTTGACTGGCTGTTGACTAGCCCTCATCTAGTTCCACTATAATTGCCCTGTCGACTAGGCTGATTAGGCTATATGGGCTGACTGGATTCGTAGCCTTATTGGAGCTGGCTTCACTCCTTTTTCAGTCCCATCCTCTTGATTCATCCACCAATATGTACCTGCTTGTTGTCACCTAGTTCGTGTTTTGATCATACAACTTGTAGGCTCTAGTTGAGTCATAGCCTAGCAGTACCATATGTTCAGCCCTGTCATCCAGTTTTTTCCTGTTTTGAGTTGGCACATGTCTAAAGAATAGTGAGCCAAACACTCTAAAGTAACTCACACTTGGTCTCCTCCTTATCCAGGCTTCTTTTGGTGTCTTATTGAGGTTACGTCTCCCCAAAACTTGTGAGGTATATGCTTTCCTTTTAGCATGCTCCTGGCCATGATAATTGTTTTGTTTCTTCTTTTAGCATTCATATTATGTTGTGGAGTGTATGGTGCAGTCACTTCATGTAACACTTCTTCCTTTTCACAAAATTTCTAAAACTCATGGGAATTGTATTCCCCTCCTCCATCTGTTCTTATTATCTTCATTTTACATTCACTTTGATTTTTAGCCATCGCTTTGAATCTTTGAAACACGTCAAGCACTTCACGTTTTCTTTTGATGAGATATATCCAAATTTTTCTTATGAAATCATCAATAAATGACACAAAATAATTATTACCTTCTATTGACATCTATTCAATTGGACCATAAACATCAGAGAAAATTACCTCCATCATTCTAGATGATCTAATTGGCAGTCTTGTTTTGAATTTGTTCCTGTGTTGCTTGGCCTAACAACATTCTTCACATATTTCTTATGGCAAGTGAATGTCAGGAATCCTTAGCACCATGCTTCTACTCTACAACATTTCAAAGCTCCTAAAATTCAGGTGTCCATACCTTTAGTGCCACAACCAACTCTTATTTCTAGTTTCAACAGTCAGGCATTAGTTTTCATTTATCTGGATTTCAATCTTGAAGGTCCTATTGTTAGATATTGGTGTCTTCAAGACAAACCTCTTAGCACTACCAAACATACTCATTTGTCCATTCTCCATATTCATAGAGTATCCATGTTCCAACAATTGTCCAAGGCTTAGCAGATTGTTCTTCACATTTGGCACATATAATACATCACAAATGAAGGACTGCTTACCATATTTTCTTTGAATTAAAACCCTGCCAACTCCTTCAGCTATCACTGAGCTATTGTTTGCAAATCTGATATCCATCTTTACCTTCCCATCAATGCTCATAAACCATTCTTTGTGGCTAGTCATATGGTTTGAGCAGCCTGTGTCAAGGTACCATTAACCTTGGCAATCATATTCTAGGCTAGTGACATCCATTAGCAACACTTCATCAGAGTCAAAATTGTCAGACTGTGCCAATTGAGCTTCATCATATTTTATTTTCACTTTCTTTGATCTATATTCATCAGCAAAGTGACCCTACTTTTGACAATTGTAACATTGAATCTCTTTCTTGTTGAATTTCTTATTTCCTTTATTAGTGTTGTTATTGTTACTGTTGTTATGATTCTTGCAAGATTCGGCAACTTCACCTTCATAAATATATGACTTCTTGTGTCATTTTCACTTTCCCTTTCCTCTCTTGTATTTCCCTCCTTCTTGATGTGATTTCTTATTGATTCGAGCCTACGAGGCTTGTGTTTGTTTATGAGTCTCATTTATTTCTTTGATTCTCAATTAACGAGCCTCAAATGAGCCTTGCAGGTCTTCCAGTTTCATTGTATTAAGATCTTTTGATTCTTCAATTGCAACCGCTCAATTATAACTTCTCCATTTGCTTTCATTTGATCAGTCACTGCCTACACTCGATCAAAGAAATAAACAACGTTTTCATTCTCCTACATTTGTAGCAACTCATACTTTCTTTTTAACATTTGAATTTTGATCTTCTTGGTCTTTTCACCGCCTGTGTAATATTTCACCAAGATGTCCCATGCCTTTTTTGATGTTGATATCTTTGAGACCCTTTCAAAATTGTTTAAATCTACCTTTTGTTGGATGTAAAACAAAGCCTTGCAATTCATTTTCTTGCAATCTTTGAAGGCTTCCTGCTGCCTTTCTATAAGATTTGTTCCAAGCTGTTCATAGCCATCTTGCACAATTTTAAACACTTCTTGAGCTCCCAATAATGACCTCATTGATGCAGACCATCTTTCTCAATTTTTTCCATCAAGGATTGGCAGGTTAGATGGAAAATTCCCAGCTCCATTCATGATTCATTTCTTTCACTCACACTTGTGTTTCCCAATTTTTAAGTTTGCGATGAACCCCGCTCTGATAGGTGATACTAGGAATAATGGTTTTAATTTTTATTTTACTTATTTAATTTGAAACAAATTTTTGTATGAAAATTTTAGAAGTCCTAGTAAGTTTTTAGAATTAAATCAAGTAATTATACATAAATCAGGCTTATTGAGATTGCACTATTTTAATGGAGAAAATAAGTTTAAAGTGTTCCATTTTTATTTTTGAGAAACGTGAGATCCTAAATTAAAAATAAAAGTTTTTATTTTCTTGAGAACATATATTTATTTATTTGCTGCAAATTTTAAAGAAATATGATATAACATATATATATATATATATATACTATTTTAGGGTTTAGGGTGTCACTTATATCGACGAAATTATTAGGATGGGTTCTTCTGCTTCTGATTTCAACAAATCATTTTGGTTTGAGGGATCAACTTCAAATGATGGCAACAAAATATGTTATTTTTCTTAACCATAAAAAAGGTTGCAAACGTTCTAAAAGATGACATTCCTGTTGTTCTAGAAACAGATGAACAAACAAAAAAGGATAAGAAAGTTGTTGAACAAATCCAATGGGAACATAATGACAACTTATGTAAGAATTACATTTGGAATGGCTTGTTGATGATCTATAAAATTACTACAGTTCCAGAAGCAATACTACTAAACAAATTTGAGATACTCTAAAGAAGAAATATGATATTAAGGAAGGTGGAGCCAAAAATTATGTTGTTAAACGCTACCTCAAATATCAGATGATAGATCAATGGAAGCTCAGTCCCATGAAATCTAGAAAATAGCTCATGAGATCATCTATGAAGGTATGTCTCTAGATGATCAATTTCAAATTGTTGTTATTATTGACAAACTGCCCCCTGCTTGGAAATACTTTAAAAAATATCTCTGGCATAAAGTAAAAAAATCTCTCTTGAAAGTCTCATAACTTGCCTTAGAGTCGAGGAATAGTCTCGTAAACAAGACCAGGAAATATAAAGTTCTTTTTGTTGCAAATAACAAGAGGAAGAAATTCATCGGTGAAACGACAAAAAAAATAAGAATTAGAATCACACCTTAAAGAACAACAACAAGAAAGGGAGCCTTTATAAGGCAACAACCACCTCCTATAAATGGCCCTCTCCCACCTTTTCTCTGCTTTAATTTTGGAAATAAAAAAGTCATATGGCACACAAGTGTAGGAACAAGTCAAGCCATGCTCAACAGGCTGACTTGACAGAAAAGCAATTCATTGATATGATAAATGAGATCAAATTTGTTGGTGAATCACATGCATGGTGGATAGACATTGGCGCTCACGCCATGTATGTTATGATTGTGTTATGTTTATAAAATAAACTACTGTTGAAGATAAGAAAGTGTTGTTGGGAGATTCTCGCACCACTAATGTTGTTGGTATTGGAGATAGGGAATTAGTATTCACAGCTAGAAATACCTTAATTCTAAACGATGCCGTGCACACTCCAAAAATAAGGAAGAATCTAGCTTCTGGTTTTCTTCTCAATAAGGCAAGATTTACTCAATCTATAGGGGTAGATTTGTACACCATTTCTAAAAATTGTATTTTTGTTGGGAAGGGTACGCCACTTATGGTATATTTAAATTGAATGTTGAAATCAATAAAATATTTACTTTTGCTTACATGTTGTGTGATTTTAATATTTGACATGCTAGACTTTGGCACGGACAATCATGTGATTCCAAACTTAAGTAACTTAGGCTTAATTTCAAAGTTATTTTTAAAGGATTGTGAAAAATTTGAATTTTGCAGTCAAGTTAAAATAACTAAGAGTTCACATAAATTAGTAGTGAGCGAATCTCAGCCTTTTGATTTAATACGCTATGATATATGCAAATTTGATGGAATGTTAACGAGAAATGGAAAATGTTATTTCATTACTTTTATTGACAATTACTCTAACTATACTTTTGTGTATCTACTGAAAAATAAAAGTGAAGTGCTCAACACGTTTAAGATCTTTGTAATTGAAACTAAAAATCAATTTAGTAAAAAGATTAAAAGGTTTCTTAGTGATAGAGGAACAAAATTTGATTCAAGTTTATTTAACGAGTTTCATAAAACGCAAGGAATTATACATGAAACTACTGCACCATATTCACTGGAAATGAATGGTAAAGCTGAAAGAAATAATAAAACTCTTACTAAATAAGTTGTTACTATTATGATTAACTCTGGTGCTATATCTTATTGGTGAGGGGGAAATTATTTTGTCTGTTTGCTATGTTTTGAATAGAGTTCCTAAATTTAAAACCAAAACATCTTCTTATGAGATGATGAAGAAACGACAACCAAACTTGTCTTATCTTCGAACATGGGGATGTCTGGTTTTTGTCTGAATACCCGATTCCAAGTGAATTAAACTAGCTAGTAGAGCCTATGAATGTGTATTCATTGGGTATACAGTAAACATTAAAGCGTATAGTTTTTATGACTTAAATGTGAAAGTAATCATAGAAGCAAATGATGTTGACTTCTATGAAAATAAATCACTTTCAAATCGAGAAATAGTGGGAGCTGCGAACCAAATCGTGTTCTTATGACAAGAAGCAGTAAAAGCAACAAAAAAAGGTGAAACATAAACTCGAAGAAGTAAGAGAATATGAATTTCTAAATATTTGGGATCTAAATATATTGTCTATAATTTAGAACAGGATTTTGCACATCTTAAAGAAGTTTTGTCAAGATTGGATGCAAATTTATGGCAAGAAGCTATAAATGATGAAATGGATTCTCTAGAGTCTAACAAGATCATACATCTAGTAGACTTGCCTCCTGGTTGCAAACCAATAGGTTATAAATGGATCATGAAAAAGAAACTAAAATCTGATGGAACAATTGATAAATACAAGGCACACCTTGTTTCCAAAGATTTTAGACAAAGAGAAAATATAGATTTCTTCGAAACTTTTTCACCGGTCACTAGAATAACATCCATAAGGGTAGTCATATAACTTGCGAATATTAAAAACCTGGTGATACACTAGATGGAGGTTAAAATAGTATTTCTAAATGGTGACCTAGAAGAAGAAATTTATATGCAACAAAACCTGAAGGTTTTGTAATTCATGGACAAGAAGACAAGGTATATAAGTTAGATAAGTCATTGTATGATCTTAAACAAGCTCCTAAGAAATGGCATGAAAAACTTGATAACTTCATTATATCAAATGAGTTTAAAGTGAATGAAAGTGACAAAATGTAATTATTACAAATATAAAAATGGCACTTGCACAATCATATGTCTCTATGTAGATGACTCACTTATACTTGGTTCAAACATTCATGATGTAAATAACATGAAATCATTGTTGAGGAACAACTTTGTTATGAAAGACCTCATAGAAGCTAGTGTAATCCTTGAAATCAAGATTACTAGGTCAAAAAAGGAAATTTCTTTGGATCAGTCTCACTATGTTGAAAAAATCCTAAAGAAATATAAATACTTTTATTGTAAACCTTTATGCACACCATATAATCCATGTCTTAAACTTTTCAAGAACACTAGTGAAGGTGTTAGACAAATAGAATTTGTGAGCATCATTGGCAGCCTCAGGGATGCCACTAATTGTACTAGACTGGACATTTCCTACGTCGTGGGATTGTTGTGTAGGTTTACCAGTAGACCTAATATAGGGTATTGGTACGCTATCGAAAGAGTCATGAAATACCTAAAAAGAACCATGAGTATAGGATTGCATTATCAAAGATTTTGAGGCGTCCTTGAATGATACAATGATGTTGAATGGAACATCGTATCAGTTGACTACAAAGCAACCTGTGGTTATGTTTTTAGTATAGTTGGTGGTGTTGTATCTTGGGATTGTTGTGTAGGTTTACCAGTAGACCTAATATAGGGTATTGGTACTCTATTGAAAGAGTCATGAAATACCTAAAAAGAACCATGAGTATAGGATTGCATTATCAAAGATTTTGAGGTGTCCTTGAATGATACAATGATGTTGATTAGAACATCGTATCAGTTGACTACAAAGCAAACTGTGGTTATGTTTTTAGTATAGTTGGTGGTGTTGTATCTTGGAAATCAAAGAAACAAACGATATTGGCTTAGTTCAATATGTAGTCTGGAATTATAACACTAGCTACTGCTAGTGAAGAAACAAGTTGTTGAGATGCTTACTAGCTAAGATCCCTTTATGGGAAAAACCTTTGACAACTGTGTTAATCCATTACGATAGTACTGCAGCTATTGCAAAGATTGAGAATCATTATTACAACAGTAAGAGATGACAAATATGTCGTAAGAACAACACAGTTAGAAAATTAATTTCTAAAGGAGTCGTTATAGTGGATTATGTACGCACTGATGAGAATTTAATAGATCATTTAACGAAAGAATTAGCTAGAGAGAAATTCCTAAATACTCCAAAACGATGAGACTATTGACTATAGATCAATTAGTCACTTATGATGATAACCCGACCTAAAAGAGTGGAGATCCCAAGAATTAGGTTCAATGGGTAATGACAAGTCATAGTGATATGAGATGAACATGTTATATTATATATGAAAGAAGCATTATTCCTAAAGCAATAAAATGATGAGATAATAGAAACTCTTAATGAGATACATGAGATACATACTCTATGTGGTGTGGAGTAAATAGCTACAAAAGTACTCTTGATAGACTCACCTATATGAATATTGAAATGGGGTCGCCTCCTATGGAATTTCGAGGCAGAATCCTAGAGCGTTCACTATACTGAGATACACGTGCAGGGCCATAAATGCACGGGCTTTTGAGAATACACCCTATGAAAAGGTTATGTGTGGGTTTGATGTTAGAGATAGAGTTCAAGACTATGAGCCACTCTTGTTGAAATCTGAATCTTGTTATACAAAGGTTCAAGTCAAGAGACACATGTGTTTATGCACAATCTTATAGAAACGTTTGACACTTTTTTAGAAAACTTCTTTTTAAATTCAAGTCGGGGATTGTTGGAAATGATGATGATATTAATAGAAGATTGTTATGAATAATGGTGATATAAATGAGAGCTAGTGTTGGTATGAATTGAAAAATAAAGAACTTGGGGTGTGCCCCAAGAGGTACCCCAATTTTGTGAAGGAGGAAGAACACATGCAAAATTGATCACAACACGCGCACGCGTATTGCCGCCACCATCCAGTCGGGCTCGGGCTTGGGTTTGAGTTTAGGCTAAGTGGTGTATTATTTTTTAATATATGAAAAATTAATAAAATTATTTATTTATTATGAAAATGAATGCTTGCGTTTTCATCTCTCATTGATATGTTAATTACATAATTAACCTCTACCGAGTCAACATTTAACATTTGATCTAGTCTTCCTTCCTGAATTTGTGCATCTTTTTATTGTCTAGTCAAACCCTAATCTTTGGATTCACACATCTGATTATTGTATGGTCAAAAATCAAGTAAAGTTTGGAACACACGTTTTTGTGGTACAAAACCTAAGGAAGATTGGAGCGCATATTTTGTGAATCTAGACTGATGGATCGCTTATTTTTCTTTGATCCAATTGCGGATTTCCTTTGTAAATAGAGAGTTCTTCTCAGTTGGAAAAACACACAAAAATCTCTTTGCATTTGAGGCTTTTCTCAGTTTATCCCCCTTTCTTTCTCATTTCTTCTCTTTATTTCGAGTGGTGGTAGTACCATATTATGAGTGGCAGCCATATGACTGTCACATTGAGGGTGTAATTTTAGAACAATTTACTACGGTTAGTAGAACTCTGCTACAATATATATAAGTTGTTTTATCCTAGAGACTAATTTGTGGTTGATAGTTTGTCTTGCACAATTAAGACGGTGCCGTGAAATGTTTTAAAGACAGCGACCTAGTCCGCGACTCAACTCAATAATATATTTGGTGTTATAAATTGATTCTAAAAAAATTTCAAAACTCAAAAATAACACTTATCGATATAAATGTTTGTCTAAATGACAAAATAATAATAATAATAATAATAATAATATCATGTCAAGGAAACAATGGTCGAATACATCAAACAAGCCAAAAATTGTCGCAATAATCAAGTGCTATAAGTATTTAGAATATTTTGAATCAAAGAATAAAGAGAATGCTCAAAATAATAATTATAAACCTTGGGAAATATGTCCAATGGAGATATTCCAATGGACATATTATGGAGTCATATATATATTAGAAGATCAATAAAGAAGTTAAATGAAAAAAATTCTTTACGAAGGAATCTCAAAATAAATATATCATATAATATATTAACTCTTTAAGAGAATAATTGTTGAATCTTTAAGATTATACTTCATGAAGAACATGTATAATTCATTCAGGTTTAGAAGAAAATATATCAGTGATACTTGATAGACAAAATACAATATGTGCAAACACCAAGAGACATCGTGAAAAGTATCGCTTCAACAAAAAATATTTTCTCTCATATAAAATAGCACATTCTCAATAATGATGAAATAATGTTCTCACAATAAACATGCTCATTTCACTCATAAATATTTTATATGTTTAGTAAAATGATAAGAATAATCTTTGAAGAAAAATAATTTCAAGATACATATGACAAATCATCTCATCCTTCTTGCTCAGGTTTGATTCAAGACTCAAAATAGAACGTTCTAGTTTAAATGAGAACGTTTCGCACATGAGTGCAAGCAACAATATTGTTTTAAAGAAAATAATTAACACATGGCAAACATGAACACCGATTATATTTATTTTAAATTGAAGATCAATTAAAAGATGGAGGCAAAAGTTCAATTGAAAGTCTATCTACAGTTATTCAATTAAACACAAGTTTTGAAACTCTTCTTTCAAACAGAACTTCAAGTTCTTTTCATTATATTTATGGATCATTCTTATATAAAAGTGGTTCTAAATGTTTTTTTTCTAGTTTGAAAGGTGGTTATAAAGATCCTTTTTAGTTTAAAAGGTAGATATAAAAATTTATTTCTAGATTATACGGTGAAAGTTTTAATTGATCAAAGTTATATCAACGGAAAATATATGAAGGAGAACTTTCTGATTTTAAAACAGATAGTGAAAATCTTAAGTTAAAAGAACCAATATATTTTATATGTGTGATCTTACTATCTCTTTTCTATAATCATATCACTTACATATCAAATTTCACTATAATTTTTTTTATTTACAATATTTTAACTTCGTATAATATGTCCATGATGTTATGGTCAATTGAAAACTTTTTAATCATTTTTTATTACTAAGTTTAATTTTGAATAAAAAGTTCAATTAAGTGGGTGAACTAAATTTTAATGGGATGCAAAAAAATTGATTAACAAAAAACACCAGGTGATTTCAACGTGTCAGTTCAATTTTTACAGTAAAAATCCTTGAATAATTTTTTATTGTAGTATCGTGTATATTTTTTATTATGTGGTTAATGATTTCCACATAATTAGTTAATAAATTACAATAAGAGGTTAACGACGTCTATCAATAAAATTTTAATTAATTTAATTTTGAGCGTTAATTTTCTACATGTAGGCATTGTGTTATGCAGTTAGATACTACATTAGTATATGATTGTGTCGGAAGTGGATCATGTTTCTAATTAAGCCTTTAGCCTATTATTTACAATGCCCTAGTGTTACTAATTAGCTCAAGATAATAATTAATTTTAAATAATTAGAAAGAATTCAACCATTAAGTGTATGTTTGTTTCTATTATTAGAACAAAATTAATTTTATAATTAATTTTGACATGGGAATGGAATTATTTTAAAACCTTAATGTATCTTTACTTATAATGGAATCTATAGAGTATATGGGAAGGCATACAAAAACACCATTCCCATGGATTTTCAAGTGTATGTTTTGACTCGATTTGGACAAAAAGAATGCAATATTGTGGATCAAGATTATATACATAAACTTTCAATAAATATTCATATTCAATTATCACTGTATTCTTGGATAGGTGAAAAGGATGACAACCAAACAAATATCATTAAGATAGATATTATTTGTCTTCATAGTCAAGCTTAAAAAGTTGGGAACTCAATTACAGATCCACATTTTCCATGAGAGAAGGTAGGACAATGAATGAAGTCTGATCCAAAATTGTCGACACACAAATAAACTCGATATAGCTGACTATTACCAGATGAATCCTTATTGCATTCAATAAATGGAGCAAATCCAACTACATCTTTTATAGCCATTTTAATGTGGCTCACGCTATAGGATCCTCCATCAGCATTTATTCCTGACGCACAAATTTTATATTTTTTTATTTAAAGTTTGGTCATTTTTATAAATTTAAAAAATTTAGAATAAAAATATATAAAAATTTTATAAAGCATGATTCAAAACAAGAAAAAGAATATGAACATATATTTAGTCGTTAATGTAACAAAATAATGGATATTTACCTGCACTTGTAAGAGCTTTGAGAAGGTTGGATTTTTGTTTCAAGTTGAGAGTAGTTTCAAAATAGTCATGTTGATTAAGAACTGATTCTGAACAAGTACCATGTTTCTCCCATTCATGTGTCCAAAATGCAATTCCATCACCACTTGGGCATGCTAATGTGGGCCAGTTCTTTTGCAAAGAGCTAGTCAGACCAGAAATCTGTCATACAAATAAATTACTCACTCAGATTATTTTTATACGAGACATTTAATCGACAAAAATTAATGTTAAATATATAAATTTTTGTTATAAAAAAGATTGAATGAAATACTTTATTTGATATTTTCCTTTTTGCTTTTTAGATTCTAATTTGTGATTAAAAAATAATTTTTTAATACAAGATTCTTTTTCAAGGATCTACGTGCAAGTTATGTCACGATATTTAATTAAAAGTTTAGCATAAAGTTGAAAATTTTCATGAAGAACAAACAGAATGAAAGGGTACAAACTTGATGTCCTATTATTCTAGCGCAAACTTGAACGGCATTCAGAAAATGTTTGTTTTGTGATAAAGACAAAAACACCTTTTTATAATGACTTGTAAATAAGATTAAATGGTCTTTTTGTGGTTACAAAACGTCTTTAACTAGTACACTTATTTATAACCATTAAAAAATAAATTCACCTCTATGTTGGTCGTGTGTTTAATAAAAATTCATTTATAATTTTTTAATATCAAAGTGGTTATTTAATCTTCATTTATAATGATTAAATATTTAGGCATGCCAATCATTCAAGGATATTGGTGTTATGAAAGTCTATGATTTGAAGAGTTTGTATTTGATCGGATGGAAAAGTATTAATTTATTAATAAAGGATTACTTTGTTCTCGTTAAGGTTCTCATATTTTCAAAAATAATAAAATTTAAATATAAAAATAAAAAATTGAAAACTTTGCGAACTACAATGTAATATGAAAAATTGAATTGGTGCAATATGAAATACCTGAGACTGATCAAATGGTTTATTAGAATCACAGTTAGATGGGTATGAACCATCCTTATAATTAGGCCATAAACCATGAATGCCAAAATCTGCATCAGGCTTCCTTGTTGTTGGGTAACAACAACTCTCTTTTGAGTCACAGTATGATCCTGGCCACTACATTTTCAAAATCTTAAATTATTATTCAATACATATTCTATACAATAAAAAATAAGTATATGTTTAGATTAGAAATGAATTTGACAAAATCACAGCACTATAGTGATTGTGTTAAATTTCAAATTATAAATTTTGCTAAAATCACACTAATCATTAATTTCACCTTACTCGTGTCAACTCAAACATTAACCAAAAAATTATAAATCTTTCACACCCCAACATGATTCCAAATATATGTATTAGAAAAATGCAATTTTTATGTCATCAAAAAGTATATTTTAAAAAACATGTGTAGATTTTTTAAAATATAGAACAGGGGTCCCTTAACGAAGTAGAAGAAATCACGATGATCTATTACATGTTGAACGAAGTAGAAGAAATCAAAATCTTGTGACTGTAAAGCACATAGAATAGAAAAACATTGCAGAAGCAAGATAAACTTAATTAAAATTGGCCCTTGAAACTCCATTTTCGAATGTGTTATTTTAAAAGAGTTAGAGAATCGATGTATTTATAGAAAGAAATGAAAGGTGGCAAACTAAAAAGACAGGATCCAACCATCTCGAATGTGTTATTATAAAAGAGTTGCTTCACCGAAAAGAATGTTGTTTAAAGAATTAATAAAAAAGAGTTGAGTAAAAAGTTGATATTTATCAAATATATTAATCATTGTTAATTTATTTTGTTTTTATATTTCATTCATATTAAAATAATTTATTTATATATAATTACAATAATTTTTTTTTTACTATATATTGAAGTTATTGATAATACATTAATATCTAATAAAGATAATTTAATAAAAATAATTTTTTTATTTATATATTTTCTTAATTAATATATATATATATATAATGATTAAATGGCTTAATTATTTTGAGACGAAAGTAATATTTGAGATCTTATGAAATATTCATTTACATTTATTTTGATTATTAAAAATAATGTGATATTGAAATGGGTGAAATCGTTTTTTTATCTAATAATTAGTAATTATGATATTGCATTAAAAATAATACAAATTTTTATCTAGTTAAAAATAAATAGAAAATTTTTCTCAGTTGGAAAAGTACACCAAAAGTTTTCAACATCTGAGCCTTTTCTCTGTTTCTCCCCTTTCTTTCTCACTTTTTATTTTAATTTTGAGTGGTCGTCTACTATATTACGGGTGTCAGCCATCTAACTTCCATATTAAGGGTGTAACTTTATAACGGTTTTCTATAGTGCAGTAGATCTCCGATACAGTGTATATGAGATGTTTTATCCTACGAACTTCGTTGTTGATAGTCTGTCTTGCACAATTTTGGGCAGTGTCGTGAAACGTCTTAAAGATATCGTCCTAGTCTGTGACTCAACCCAATAATATTTTCGGTGGCATAAATTGATTTTGAAAGTTTTTTGAAATTCAAATATAACAATTTTAAGTTGGAGGGATGTGTTCTTCTGCTTTGGATTTCAACAAACCGTTTCAGTTTGAGGAATTTCACTTCAAACGATGGCAACAATAGATGTTATTTTTCTTAACCATGAAAAAAATTGTCAATGTTCTAAAAGGATAAAAAAAAAAGCTAATGAATTAACCCAATGAAAATATAATAATTACTTATATAAGAATTATATTCTGAATGGATTTGTTGATAATTTGTATGATTACTACAGTTCCAACAACAAATATAGTTAAATAGGTTTGGGATGCTCTAAAGATGAAATATGATACTGAGGAAGTTGGAGCCAAAAAGTATGTTGTTAGCCACTACCTTAAAAATCAGATGGCATATGACAGATCAGTGGAAACTCAGTCCAATGAAATCTAAAAAGTAGCTCAAGAGATCATCTCTGAAGTTATATCTCTAGATGATCAGTTCAAATTGGTTTTGTTATTGACAAAATTCCCCTTACTTAGAAAGATTTAAAAAATTCTCTCAAGCATAAAACAAAAGAGTTATCTCTAGAAAGTTGGATAACCTACCTCATAATTGAGGAAGAATCTCGTAAGCAAGACCAAAAAGATGAAGTTCTTGTCATTGCAAATAAAAAGAGGAAGAAATTCATCGGTGCAGTTCTAAAGTCAAACGACAAACAACTTAAGAATCAGAATTACATCTTAAAGAACAACATCAAGAATGGGAACCCTCCTAAGGTCTCAATTAACAGGCATCAACCACCTCCTAGAAATGACCTTCTCCCATCTCTTCTCTGCTTTAATTGTGGGAAAGAGGGTCATATGGCACACAAGTGTAAGAACAAGTCAAGTCCTGCTCAACATACTAAGTTGACATAAGAGCAATTCATTGATATAATAATTGAGATCAACCTTGTTGGTGGATTATATGGATGGTGGATAGATTATGGCGCCTTACGCCATGTTTGTTATGATCCTGCTATATTTAAAACATACACTACTACTGAAGATAAGAAAGTGTTGTTGGGAGATTCCCACACCACTAATGTTGCTGGTATTGAAGATGTGGAATTAATATTCACATCTAGAAAGACCTTAATTATGAAGGATGTCATGCACACTCCAAAAATAAGGAAGAATCTGGTTTTTGATTTTCTTCTCAATAAGACATGGTTTTCTAGTCTATAGGGGCAAATTTGTATACCATTTCTAGAAATGGTACTTTTGTTGGGAAATGGTACGTCATTGATGACATGTTTAATTTGAACATTGAAAGTAATAAAATGTTTCATTCTGCTTACATGTTGTGTGATTTTAATATTTGGCATGCTATACTCTGTCATATGAACAAACATGTGATTTCAAACTTAAGTAACTTAGACTTATTTTCAAAGTTATCTTTAAAGGATTTTGAAAATTGTGATTTTTGCAGTCAAGCTAAAATACTAAGGGTCCACATAAATTAGTGGTTAGAGAATCTGAGTCTTTAGATTTAATACACACTGATATATGTGAACTTGATGAACGCTAACCAGAAATGGAAAACGTTATTTAATTACTTATGTTGACGATTGTTTTGACTATACTTTTGTATATCTAATGAAAAATAAAAGTGACGCACTTGACATGATTAAGATCTTTGTAACTGAAATTGAAAATCAATTTAGTATAAAAAGATTAAGAGGTTTCGTAGTGATAAAAGTACATAGAATAATTCTAGTTTATTTAATGTGTTTTACAAAAAGCAAAGAATTATACATGATACTACTGCACCATATTCACTTGAAATGAATGGTAA
>JBBPBS010000858.1:3452977-3464133 GCA_037974835.1 Cicer judaicum
AAAAAAAAAAAAGAAACTCGTATTGAACTACTTGTTGTTGTAGTAGTTTAGTTGTATCCGATCAATTAAAAATAATTAAAAATAATAATAATAATAATAATAATACGTTTAATAAGTATTTTTCGCACTTATTATTGTTAAGTAAAAAATTATCATTTGGGGTCCAAATTTTGAGTCTATATTTACATAAGTTTTTATTAAAAAATAATAATAAAGAAAAAATAGAAACAAAGAATTATACTTTTTTCATCCTTGCCAGATTTGCTTATGCCACTTTCGTCTCAGCTGAAATCAAGGTATCTCCATCTTAATTTTTTTATTTTACCCCAATGAATTTATATTTTCACTATTTATATACTCAATAAAACAGGTGGGCCACCATTTTCCATTTCAGTTCCATAATTTCTGTCAAAATAATATAAAAATCAGATATCAATTTATCTCATAGACACAAAGATGCAACCATGTAGTCTATAAATTAAGGCAAAAATCAATTCTGAAAGCAAGCTATCTTCATCTTAATTTTTTTATTTTATCCGAATAAAGTTATATTTACACTATTTATACACTCAATCAAAAAGATGAACCACCCTTTTTCCATTTCAGTTCCATAATTTCTGTCAAAATAATATAAAAATCAGATATCAATTTATTTCATAGACACAAAGATTCAACCTTATAGACTATAAGTTAAGGCAAAAATCAATTATGAAAAAGTGAGGAGGAGAGTTTTATTTTTCAAAAGAAACAATCAACAAAGAAAATAGTTGAAGTATAAAAACAACAAAAAGAGAAGACAAGAGAAAAAAAAAATTATAAAAGAGATTTTGAAACAAAAAAGTTGAGCAGAGAATAAACAATAATCTAATTTCATTCTCAAAATTTAATATTTCAAAATAAAAAAAAAAATTAGAAAACACGAAATTATTAGTGTCATTTCAACTTCCACCTCTAACCGCCGCCGACCATTGTCACCACCGTCGTTTCTCTTCCCAACATACCACATATATGCATTACTTTCATATTTGGTATTATGCTATCTATCTCTTTACTACATCCCTTTATTTGTTTTGCTTGTATGTGATTTATGTTGAGTTATATGAAACTTATATTAGAATTAAAAATTGATTTTTGTTGTTAGACTGAAACTTGAGTTTTTGGTAAATGATGTTTTGTTGGTTTATGATGTATTGAAACTTTGTTTTGCTTTAAGATTTATTGAAATTTGAAGATGTTGAGATGTTTTGAAAACATAGCCTGGCTACAACGTAGTCTCGTAGTGCAATCTAGCATGAAGCATGCTTATTGCATATTGCATGTTATAAAATGATATATCAACTTTTCCTTTGTTAAATTATTATTTAATTAATTTTTTTTAAAAAAAATAAATAAATAAAATATTTTTTTTAATTATGTTACTCAAATTGTAATAATTTGACCATTATAAAATTCATTTTTATTTTTATTTTTTAAAATTATTTCATTTTATTTTTTAAAATAATAATATAAAAAAATCATTTTAAAGTGGTTAATAAGATGTGATATCTTTTTAATTTTTGAATAGTTGTAACATAAATTGTACAATTTGAAGATTTTAAAAACTCATTTTTAGAACAAAAATAATAAAACTATTTTTACACGGGTTAACTAGATGTGACATTTTTTTAGTCTTCTAGTTTTTAAAGACAAAACATATACAACTTGATAGTCTTAAAACTCGTATTTTTAAATAATTATCGAAGTCAAACAAACCTTTTTTTTTTGTCAAAATAATATTTTTATCAATAATAACACGCATTTTCTTTAAAAGTTAATAACACATATGCATTTTACATCCAAGAACTACATAGCTTTGATTTCTCCATCGCACCAAGAGATACGTATGAGCAATATCACACTCTTGTCAAGCACATTAATAAAAAAAATTATTTGTTTCCCTCTCTTTGTTAAGCACATATTTATTTTAAAATCACATTAGAAAAAAAACAATTGATATTCATATTTAATAATAAGGAGAAATAAATATATTTAAGTTAATATAAATTTTGCAAAATTAATTATATGCAATCGCATTTTAAAGGATGTCATAGGGTACTAATATCTTCCTTATGCATAATCAACTCCCGAACCCAAAATTTGATTTAATCGACAAGTTTTTCTTTTTTCTTTTTAAGAGTTTCCCAATATTTTCCCTATTTTTAAAATAAATTTTGACGGCAACTCCATTGAATTCGAGAAACACTCAAAATTTTAGGTCGCGACAGTTGGCAACTCGACTGAGGATCATACTGAGTCAAGCCTAACATAACTAATTGTGCATAACAAAAACTTGAAGAAGTAAGAGAGTAAAGTTGCTAAAGATTATGGACATGAATATACGGCCTATCATTTAGAACATGATCTTGCAAATCTTAAAGAAGTTTTGTCATCATTGGATGCAGATTTATGGCAAGAAGCTATAAACGGTTAAATGGATTCTCTAGAGTCTAACAAGACATGGCATTTAGTCGACTTGCCTCTTGGTTGCAAACCAATAGGTTGTAAAGAAATTAAATCCCGACAGAACTGTTGATAAATACAAGGCATGCCTTGTAGCCAAAGATTTTAGACAAAGAGAAAATATAGATTTCTTCAATACTTTTTCACCAATCACTTGAATGACATTCATAAGGGTACTCATATCACTTGCGGCTATTCATAAATTGGTGATACACCAGATGGATGTTGAAACAACTTTTTTAAATGGTGACCTAGCAGAAGAAATTTATATGGAACAACTTGAAGGTTTTGTAATTCATGGGCAATAAGACAAGGCCTATAACGTAGATAAGTCTTTTTATGGTCTTAAACAAGCTCCTAAGCAATGGCATGAAAACTTGATAACTTGGTTATATTGAATGAGTTTAATGTGAATGAAAGTGACAAATGTAATTATTAAAAATCTGAATATGGCATTTGCAGTATTATATATATGTCTTTATGCAGACGACTTACTCATATTTGGTTCAAACATTCATGATGTAAATAACGTGAAATTATTGTTGAGTAACAACTTTGATATGAAAGACCCCAGAGAAGCTAGTGTAATCATTAGAATCAAGATTACTAGGTCAAAAAGGGAAATTTCTTTGGATTAGTCTCACTATGTTGAAAAGATCCTAAAGAAACATAAATACTTTGATTGTAAACCTACTTGCACACCATATGATCCAAGTGTGAAGCTTTTCAAGAACACAAGTGAAGGTGTTAGACAAACTGAATATGCGAGCATCATTGGTAGCCTAAGGTATACCACTGATTGTATTAGATCTGATATTGTCTACGTCGTGGGATTGTTATGCAGGTTTACCAGTAGATCTAGTATAGAGCATTGGAACGCTATAAAAATAGTCATGAGATACCTAAAAAAGATAAGGAGTCTAAGATTACATTATCAAAGATTTCTTGTCGTCTTTGAAGGATACAACGATGTTGATTGGAACACCTTACCAGATGACTCCAAAGCAACCAGTGGTTATATTTTTAGTATTTTTGATGGTGTTGTATCTTAGAAATCGAAGAAACATGCGATATTGGTTCAGTCTACTATGGAGTCTAAAATGATAGCACTAGCTATTGCTAGTGAAGAAGCAAGTTGGTTTATATGTTTACTAGTTGAGATCCCTTTATGGGAAAAACCTTTGTTAGGTGTGTTGATCCACTACAATAGTATCGCGACTATTGAAAATATTGAGAATCTTTATAACAACATTAAGAGACGACAAATACGTCTTAAGCACAACACAGTTAGAAAATTACTTTCTAAATGAGCTGTTATAGTGGATCATGTACGCACTGATGAGAATTTATAAAGATCTTTTGACAAAAGGATTAGATAGAGAGAAAGTCTTAATTACATTCAAAAGGGTAGGACTATTGCCTATAGATGAATGAGTCACTTATGATGATAACCTGGCCTAAACGACTATAAATAGTAAGAATTAGGTTCAATTGATAATAACAAGTCATAGTGAAATGAGATGAACATGTTCTATTGTATATGAGAGAAGCATGATTCCTGAAGCAATAAAATGATGAGATAATAGAAACTCTTAATAAAATATATACTCTATGTGGAGTAGAGTACCTAGCTACAGGAGTACTCTTGATAGACTCGTCTATATGAATTTCAAGAGTGTTCATTATACTAGGATATACATGCAGGGCCATAAATGCACGAGCTTTTGAGAATACACCATATGAAAGGTTGTGTGTGGATTTGATGTCAGAGATAGAGTTCAAGACTATGAGTCACTCTTGTTGAATCTCAATCTTACTTGTTATGCAAAAGTTCAAGTCAAGAGACACCTCTAATTATGTACGATCTTATAGAAGCGTTTGACGTTATTTCAGAAACCTTCTTTTTAAATTCAAGTGGGGGGATTGTTGGAAATGATTGGAAATAATGATGACATTAATAAGAGCTAGTGTTGGTGTGAATTAAAAAATAAGGAAGTCCCACATATGAGAGATAGCGCACACTAGTAATGTTTATAAGGTGGAGGTATGGAACTTGAGATGTACCCCAATGGATACCTCAATTTTGTGAAATAGGAAGAACGCATGCAAAATTGACCACCACATTCGTGTGTGCGCGCCACTGCCGCTATTCGGCCGGCTAGGTTCGATCGGGTCAGGCTTGGGCTAAGTGGTGTATTATTTTTTAATATATGAAAAATTAATAAAATTATTTATTTATTTATTATTAAATGAATGCTTGTATTTTTGTCTCTCATGGATACGTTAATTACATAATTTCCCTCCACCAAGTCTACATTTCTCGGAAAAAAATTGTCGATTTTTAAATAAATAAATAATTTTATTTTTGAAAAAGTGGGCCTATTGACCCACTATGAAATTAGTAAAATTATTCGTGAACGTATTGAGCAATATAATACCGAAGTAAAAATTATAAATACGGGTACCGTACTTCAAGTAGCGACGGCATTGCTCGTATTTATGGTCTTGATGAAGTAATGGCAATCAAGTTAGTCGAATTTGAAGAGGGTACTATAGGCATTGCTTTGAATTTGGAATCTAAATATGTTGGTGTTGTACTTATGGATAATAAGCTTACAAAATTTTAGAGACTTTTTAATATTGAGAGTCTTTTTAACTATGAAATTTGTTTGCCCTTCCAACATATAGGTTGGGGCCAATAGACAACGGTTTGTCAAATTGACAGCTCAACTCATAAGTGCATCAACCAAAGCAATCAAATAGAGAGGTATATCTTAAATGCACCAACCAAAGCAAATAGAGTGGTAACTAGTGTTGAGTCACCTACAAAATTAATTGAAAAGTATAAATATGCACTTCAACTTACAAATGTAACAGCCAATGGTTCCAAATACATAAAATTTGTTACATTTACTAAAATAGCAACACTAGTTCTGATCTTGAAAGAACCAAGCTAACTAAATGCTATTTAATTAACATGAACTTAATAGTAATGCAAGAAAAATATCTCTTTAATACAATCCAATATGGCAAAATCTCCTTAACATATTCCGTATCTTAGCTACTGCAACATTACAAAGCAAAAACTTAACAACATATTAAAAAGAGGAATGTCGCCGTTAGTGACTGCTAGAGGCAACTTTTAGTTGTTTGTAGGTATAAACTTTTATTCGAATGATTGAAATTTTTTTTAACAAGTGTACTCAATAAGATCACAAGTATCTCAATCCAAGAATGTAATCATATTCATAAATGGCAGTATGATGTAATTTGAATGTGACTTTTAATGTCAAATGGAATCAATATCTTCAAAAGAAACCAATTCCAAGGTCCCTGGCTGATGCATACAAAACTATCAATGTATTGAAGGATAATAATGTGGAAAAACAACAAAGAAAATAATAATAATGATGATGATGCAAAAATTTCAGTGCTCACAAGAGCAAGCAAACTACATTCATAGAATTCTACTAACATACAAAAATCAAAACTTATACAAATATTTTGATTAATTATATCAAAGGGGGATTTTTAGTCATAAAAAACATGAAATAAAAAAGCCTAGACTAAACTAAACTACAATCATGCACATTCATTTCAAGAACTTGGTATATTCATTCCAATAACACACTTATCCAAATTTTGAGGGAAATGACAAAAAAAACACTACAAAAAAATATATGCGTAAAAACTTTCTAAAAATAATATTTTACATTCAAGGAAAATTTATCCCTTTTTCAGTATCAAGATCGTCTAATTGACCAGTTTTTCAAATAGATAAACTCTTGTTAAGTCACAATATTTTGCTAATTTCTAGATGCAAATGAACACTTTCAAACTTGCTCAAGAGCAAGGAAATTATCATCACCACTTTTGGTAAGATTCAGTAGCAAAAACTCTTAAGTCCATTGAATAGTAAAAAAGACTATCCATTCGAATTCAGAGAGTAAACATGGATTGTTGATCTACAGTCACACAAAGCAATCCTTGATTCAAGCTAAGTTTAGCAAAAGAAGCGAAACATGAAGCTCTCGAAGGCAAACTAAAGACTCATTGTTGAAAAGGGCAGAGTGGCAAAATCAAATTTCACTTCATATACAACCTACACCAAATTTTCAGACAAAAAATAATCACATGTATATATATAGAGAGAGAGAAAGAATGAATGAATGAAACAAAATGAGAAAGCGAGAAAGAAATTGTGAACGAGTGAGAGTGAACGTCGAGGTGGCGGTCGAAGCAGTCTTAGTCGACCGAGCGGCGGGAATCTAGGCCAGAGAAGGTTGCAATTTGGAGGAGCTTCGAAGAAGAAGAATAAGAGTTTAGAGTTCTATCGGGACAAATGAGAATAAGTGAGTTTTTTAGTTATGCGAGAATGATGAGTTATTTCAAAACTTATTTTTTTAACTCAATATAAAAATCTTCTAAAAAAAATAAAGTAATTAATAAATAAAACTTTATTTGCATATTACTTACAGACAATCCGCATAACAATTAAAATTATTCTCTTCATTTACCTATGAAAAAGTTATTGTAAACACAACATGAAGAAATTTTGAACAATTTTTACGTGGGTTGATTTTTTTTATCCACGGATTTTTTTTTAATTTTATCTACATAATAACAATGGAAATTAATTAAAAAATCAATTTATTTTATAAATAATATACACAATTTTTCAGTAGATATTAAATAATTTATTTACAGACTGGGATCTGTGGGTAATTTTTTGTAGATATTCAGATATTTTCTTGTAGTGAAAATATGTGAATGAGAATTTCATGTTTCTGAAATACATAATAAAAATAAGTTGAGAAAACCAATATATTGTATGTGTGATCTTATTATTTCTTATCTTTAATTGAATGCACTTATGTATCACACTTCAGTATTTCATTATAATTTTTATTACTTACAATATTTTAACTTCATATAATATGTCCATAACATAATGGTCATTTGAAAACTTTTTAATAATTTTTTATCACCAAGTTTAATTTTGAGTAAAAGCTTCAATTAAGTGAGTGAACTAAATTTTAATGGTCTGCAAAATTGATTAACAAAAAACACCAGGTGATTTCAATGTGCCAGTTCAATTTTTACGGTAAAAATCCTTGAATATTTTTTTTTGGTAATATCACGTATATGTATGATTATGTGGTTAATAATTTCCATATAGTTAGTTAATAAAGTAAATTAAGTGGTTAACGACGTCTATCAATAAAATTTTAATTAATTTAATTTTGAGCGTTAATTTTCTACATGTAAGCATTGTGTTATGCAATTAGATACTAGATTAGTATCTGATGGTCTCCGTAGTGAATCATGCTTACCTTTAACATCAGTTTTTAAGCTTCTAGCCTATTATTTACAATGCTTTACTGTTGCTAATTAGCTCAAGATAATTAATTCTAAATAATTAGAAAGAATTCAACCATTAAGTGTATGTCTGTTTCTATTATTTGAACAAAACTAGTTTTAAATGTGTTAATTGATTTTGACATGGGAATGTGTTATTTTAAAATCATAATATGTATATTTACTTATAACATGGATTCTCAAGTGCATGCTTAACTCAATTTGGACAAAAAGAATAGAATATTGTGGACCAAAATTATATATATATATAAACTTTCAATAAATATTCATATTCAATTATCACCATACTTAGATACGTGAAAAGGATTACAATTAAACAAATTTCATTAAGATAGATATTATTTGTCTTCAGAGTAAAACTTAAAAAGTTGGGAATTCAATTTCAGATCCACATTTTCCATGGGGGAAGATAGGACAATCAATGAAGTCTGTTCCAGAATTGTTGACACACAAATAAACTTGGTATAGTTGGCTATTTCCAGATGAATCCCTATTGCATTCAATAAATGGTTCAAATCCAACTCCATTTTGTATAGCCGTTTTAATGTCGCTCAAGCTGTAGGATCCTCCATCAGCATTTATTCCTGACAACAATGGATGTTGTTAGTAATTTGGTCAAAATATACTAATGCAAAGTTAAATGTACTAGTTTAAAATTTGGATTAGATATATATCGGTCTTTTAAATATCTTTTTGTTTATGTTTTATTTTGATTAGAGTGTTAAGTTTTTTGTTCTTTAATTATAAATACAACACATGAATAAATATACAAGGGCATAAACATATTTATTTGAAATTTTATTAAAATTATGTTTGGATAAAATATTTGAATATTTTATAGATTTTAAAATTCTAAATAATTCAAATGTTTAAATTTCCTTAATTTTATATTTTTTTTTAAAGTTTTAGAATAAAAATATATTAAAAATAATATGAGCATATATTTAGTCCTTAAGGTAACAAAATAATGGATATTTACCTGCACTTGTAAGAGCTTTGAGAAGGTTGGATTTTTGTTTCAAGTTGAGAGTAGTTTCAAAATAGTCATGTTGATTAAGAACTGATTCTGAACAAGTACCATGTTTCTCCCATTCATGTGTCCAAAATGCAATTCCATCACCACTTGGGCATGCTAATGTGGGCCAGTTCTTTTGCAAAGAGCTAGTCAGACCAGAAATCTGTCATACAAATAAATTACTCACTCAGATTATTTTTATACGAGACATTTAATCGACAAAAATTAATGTTAAATATATAAATTTTTGTTATAAAAAAGATTGAATGAAATACTTTATTTGATATTTTCCTTTTTGCTTTTTAGATTCTAATTTGTGATTAAAAAGTAATTTTTTAATACAAGATTCTTTTTCAAGGATCTACGTGCAAGTTATGTCACGATATTTAATTAAAAGTTTAGCATAAAGTTGAAAATTTTCATGAAGAACAAACAGAATGAAAGGGTACAAACTGATGTCCTATTATTCTAGCGCAAACTTGAACGGCATTCAGAAAATGTTTGTTTTGTGATAAAGACAAAAACACCTTTTTATAATGACTTGTAAATAAGATTAAATGGTCTTTTTGTGGTTACAAAACGTGTTTAACTAGTTCACTTATTTATAACCATTAAAAAAATAAATTCACTTGTATGTTGGCGTGTTTAATAAAAATTCATTTATAATTTTTTTAATAGCAAAGTAGTTATTAAATCTTCATTTATAATGATTAAATATTTAAGCATGCCAATCATTCAAGGATATTGGTGTTATGAAAGTCTATGATTTGAAGAGTTGGTATTTGATTGGATGGAAAAGTATTAATTTATTAATAAATGATTATTTTGTTCTCGGTTGTCATGTTTTTTAAAATAATAAAATATGAATATAAAAAAAAAAAAATTGAAAAGTTTGCAAATTACAATGTGGTATGAAAAATTGAATTGTGCAAAATGAAATACCTTAGATTGATCAAATTGTTGACTAGGATCACAGTTAGATGGGTAAGTACCATCCTTGTAATTAGGCCATAAACCATGAATTCCAAAATCTGCATCAGGCTTCCCTGTTGTTGGGTAACAACAACTCTTTTTTGAGTCACAGTATGATCCTGGCCACTACATATTCAAATTCTCAAATTGTTATTTAATGTATATATTCTTTACAACAAAAGTATATGTTTAGATGAGAAATGAATTTGACAAAACATTTTAAAAAAACATGTGTAGATTTTTTTAAATATAGAATAGGAGTGTCTTAACTAAAATTATGATGATATATTACCTGTTGAACGAAGTAGAAGAAATCAAAATCTTGTGATTGTGAAGCACATAGAATAGAAAAACATTGCAGAAGCAAGATAACCTTAATTAAAATTGAACCTTGAAACTCCATTTTCAAATGTGTTATTTCAAAAGAGTTGATTGGGTTTTTATGGCTTTGAGTGTTGTGAGAGTTATGGAATGGAGTTAAGGAATTGATGTATTTATAGAAAGAAATGAAAAGTGGGAAAATAAAAGGACAGAGTATCCAAGCAGTATATGCTTACAATTGTTATCAATCAATTATTATGAATGTTGTTTAAAGAGTTACTTTCTAGTCTTCGTAATCAAAAAACTTTAGTCAAAAGTTGATATTTATGGAATCTATAAATTTTTTTGTTAATTTATTTTCTTTTTATATTCATAGAATTAAAATAATTTATTTATAATTACAATAAAATATTTTTTACTATGTATTTATCATATTAATAACATATCAATATCTAATGAAACTAATTTAATAAAAATTATATTTTTTATATATTTTTTTAATATATATATAGAATGATTAAATATTTAATTATTTTAAGACTAAAGTAATATTTGAGATCAGAAGGATATTAATTTACATTTATTTTCATTATAAAAAGTAATGTAAAATTAAAATAAGTGTATTCTAATAGTTAGTAATTATGGTATTGCATTAAAAACAATACAAATCTCTATCGAGTCAAAAAATAAATAAAAACCTTCCTTGTTCTTGACATTAACATGATATTGATAAGTTTAAAAAACTTATGAATTATAACAACGGAAAATATCTTTCTTTTTTATCTACTCTTTGAAGCGGTAATTTGATTTGATGTGCATTCAAATTGATTAAGTTTTAAATGATATATTTATTTTTTATTTTTTTTTAACTGCATTTGAGTTATTTTTCTAATCATAAAATCTAAGAAAATAGTTAAATTATATATTTTTAAAGAGTTTTTCGATTATCATTAATGTTTTAAATAACTTT
>JBBPBS010000858.1:3474789-3500749 GCA_037974835.1 Cicer judaicum
TATCTTTTTAAATATTAAATAATATTAATATCATGAAATTAGCGAGAATTTAATTCATTATTAAGATGATATGTGGAAATTTCTTAATATAAAATATATCATTATTATATAAAATAATAAAATAATAAATAACAGGTAGATAGTTATGTGGTAAGTTATGGGATATTGAAAAAATGATAGATATTTTTTTCTCGTTGAATATTAAAAGAATAATAGATATTTATTTCCTTTTCTTAAGTGTTATTTTTATGAAAATTTTGTTATTTTTATTTATTACTTTTAAAGTTTAAAATAATATTTATTATTGATTTGCATTAAGATTATATTTAGAATAATAAAAAAAATTGAATAATATCAATAATTAAAAAAAATTATTATATCAAAATGTTTCATAAAATAATATAGTCAATTAAATAATTAATTAACTAATTTAACTAACAATCGATTACTACCATATCCAACGAATATAATGTTATTATATTATGAGTTGAAGGAGATAATACATATGGTATATTAATATTAATATGGTATATTATATTATAATGTTACTATGGGATGGTATAAAGAGAGGAACATTCCTTAAACCTTGCCCCACAATCACTTTTTACATTCCTCGGAGTCTCCGTTTAGGGTTGTCCACTTTTATTTTTTCAGACATATTTATTATTTTATATTATTAGTCTTCCTCACTTTGTCTTTCTGTCTCATTATTACTTCACTCCATTTTTCTACCTCTACAAGACAAAATCAAAGTAACACTCAACAACCAAAAAACACTTCAATTTTTGGTAAGTTTTTCTGCATAAGTCAATGCATATTCTAGATTTTTCAGTATAATTCTCTGCTGTCATTTCTATCCAAATGTTTGCTATTTTTTTTAAATCTTTTTTAGGTCCCCACATGAATCTTTTCACTGTTTTTGCAGAACTATGTCATTTTTTTTTTCTACACTTAAATGATGTTGAAAGCTACTGAATTTTTATATGTCACTTTTATTTGGCTTTGACATTATGTGGGTATTGAATGCATGAAAAAGCTTCATTAGGTGCTTCTTGCTTGCTTTGAACCTCACTTCTGATTTTCAAGATTTAAACTTTTTTCTTTTCTGAATACCCTTATTAATGTGCTTAAAGGAGCTTATTAATTTTATTTTTGTATAATGGTTGCAACCCAGGTTTCAGATGCCCTTAGTATTTTTTTTTAATAATTTAGATTCACTAGGATTTAGCCTTACCCTATTAGATGTGACCTAGTGACAAACAATGTTATGTAACCTAACACATGCACTTTTTTTTTTATTGATTTAGAACAAATGATCCATCTCAAGAAGAAAAAAAACTGGACTTGTATATTTACAATTACAAGTGTTGTCAAATAGTGGCACTATGGCGTAGCGGAATTTGAACAATTCCCTGTTGTTACGCAGGACAATATTAATTTAGTTCAAAGTGACTATTGTGGCATTATAGCACCATAACATAGTATTCCCTCGGTTACTATTTATAAGCATTGATGTATTTGGTTCAAATTGGACCAAATACATCAACACTTTTGTTTATAAATAGAAAAGGGAGTAGAATTTAAACAAACCACCATTTTCCGCGATCTGGTAATCATGATATTTATAGACACGCATGCCCACACATTGGGAGTGAAAGCAGGGGAGAGAGAGGGGGAGGTGTTAGAGTGAGAAGTAAGAAGAGCTAAATATTATTATTCAAAATCTCTATTGAACTCAAATAATCATTCGTGTTTATATGATTATAAGTTATCAAAATCGAGTTAACTTGCTCTCAAGCTTGTTTGCATACACTTGGGAAAACTTGCATGGAATCTTGAATTGAATACTGTGATTTCTTAATTTGTCCAATAACTTTGGACGTATAGTGTCCTTTTTTATGATTTGTGTTTTAAACCTCTATTGTAATTTGTATATTTGCCCTGTACAATCTGTCAATTTATTTGTCAACTTTGAATTGTGAATCTGTGATGTTTTGTGACCGAGCTATGAGACCATCTTATCTTGGTTTAATATATTGGCTGCTAATAGCATATTTGAATTTTGTTATTTATTTTGCTTTATTAACAAGTTATAGTGTTTTGATTTTCACTCTGCACAAAATATTACAATAATGATGGGAATCTAAAATAAACTCTTATGAGTTTACAAGTCAAGTTTACTGATGTTCCTTGGGTTTATGTAGATTCTCCGGTTTGACTACCATACAGTAGAACTAGTATTGACCATCCACATACATTCATATATAGTTGCACGATCAAGATTAACTTACTTCTCATGTATTTACTAAGCCTTTTTGTTTGATGTAGAAACATAATCACTGAGAACTGTAACAAATATTATATTCATCTCTTTGAGTTTCACCATTCAAGTTGTTGGAAGATGACAATGACGAAAAGTGAGCAGCCTAAGCATGGTCAACAAGAAAAGATGTGTAGTAATTTTCATAAAAACTTTGATCTTAATGTAACTGCTCAAGAATTGGAGCAAGATCCTGATTTGCAGTGTGAATTAATACAAAACAACTATAGCCAATATAGCGAGTTGTTTGAAAAGACAGAGAAGAATGTAGATAACAGTAGAACGGAAACCGACAAACATGAAGAACAGGTACCTCAGGTAAAGACTATTGAGGGATGTGTTGATCACTTGTTGATTCTAGCACAATCTGCTGAGACATTAGCAGCACAATCTGAAGATAGTGTGGCTAGGACTCATACAAACAATCAAAATAAAGGTTAGTGACTGACTTCATATAACTGACTAATGTTATATCCTTTTTCATGAATTCAGGCTTATCTAGTCTATGTAGCACCAACACTTCAGATTGAAGACGTATTTCGTGTCCGACACACCAACGACAATTGTGGTTACATCAATTACTTCTATTTCTGTTATTATTATTGGTGTCAATGTGTCAGCGTCAGTGTCATGATCTACAATCGTAGTTGTGTCAGTGCTTCATAGTATCTAGCAACCTAGTTGATCCTATGTCTCAAGAATATGTTTTCCGTGTAACTGTTGATGGTTAATGATACCACCTTTATTTAATTTTGACATGCCTTCTATGCACTTCAAAATCTCAATTTGAGAAGAATTTGATAACTGTAATGTAACTTCTATTCTTTTGTTTATAGATCAGGAGTGCTCTCAAGAACCACTTGATAGATCGTCATCAGTTTCTCATGCAAGTAGTGAAAGGTGTGAGCTTTGTTACAAAGTTACAGGAATGCGCTTAACTCAAATACGCAAGCAAGCTAGATGTAAATATCGTATATTGGATCAAGATACAGCTGAGGATAACCGATGCAAACATTTAGAAAGAAAAACAGTCCGCCTGAGCCAAATAAAGCATCAAGCTAGATGTAAAAGCAAGAATGATTTGTCGCCTCAAATGTTCACTGAACAAGGAAACAAGCAGCGTCGAGGAAGGATACTTCGATTAAGTCACATGAAACACCTAGCTCGCTCCAAAAACAATGCAACGGTAAAAGAAGGGACAGAGGAACATTTGTGTGTAAATCAACATTGCAATGAATACCAAGGTGAGTAACGGGAACTAGTAGCGTTAAGATAGGGACAATTCTTGAACTCAGCACAATTTGTATACATTAAATACTTAATACTCTTCACTTAGATGTACTTAAACAGTATAATGATAGTTCTGTATCTTTCAATTTAGCAGTTGGTATTGACATTCATGATATTGGGGTTTTTGTTCCACATTCTAATCACTGTGTGGTTGAAGGTGTGCCAGCACATAATATTTTCAGAGGAGCCGGACAATCGTCTGTTGGTACGTCTTGCATAGTTTTCAACTTTTTATTAATTATGCCTGAGATATTAAAAATACCTTCAAATTCTGATTTTGAATGAATTTTATCAGAGAAACTTTAAGCTAAGATTTAGTAGTGTTATGATCTTCTTACCTTGTGTGCAAAACAAGGCTATAAGCAATGCTTATATTTTAGCTTCTTTTGCATTTCTACATTAATTAATAGCTCATGCATACCACTTGCTCATCAACATTTATATGTTTCAAATTTTAATTATATATTCGGTGGTGCAACTACTTGTATAGCTAGTAAGATTGGCATATTCTACTGTATTTAACACAAACAATTTTTAGTAGACTACAATTGCTAAGTAATCATTTATCATTTTCTGCAGTGAGGCACGGTAATGAAAATGATAAGGAATGTCAACGTGCTGCAAGGCGATTAAGGTCATTCAAGACTAAAAAACTCAGGAATGCAAGATTGAATGGTGGCGCAAGTTTTCTAAAAGATAAAGATATAATTACATGTCAAGAGCAGCTACCTGAAACTTCTGGATGTAATGAAAATTTAGAAGCAAATTTTGGCGGAAATAAACTTCTGGTACAAAACAATGTACTTATGTTCACCGGATTACCAAATTCTGCATTCCGACAATATGATCCGAACATGGGGTGGATGTTGTACATGCACCATGTGCAGCTAAAGGAATATCATCGGGTTGTTGCACGTCAGCATAGAGCAGAGCGCATCGAAGAGAAAAGGGCATTGAAGTATAAACAACAAAATTCAAAGAATCCTGTACTAGGTAAGATGGCATCTAATGACAGAGTTGTACCAGTCACCCTTGAAAAAGGATAATTTTCAGCATTTTTCATAATTCTTATGTCCCATGAATGAAGTATTTTATTTTATTTTATGTCACTAATATTATTCTTGTGAAGTAATTGGACATCCTTGGTAGTTGCTGGCTCAAGCAAATGATGACCTTCATGCCCCATGAGTTTTATACAAGCATTAGAATCTATGTAACACCGAAAATTTATATTGAAGGCGTGTCCAAATGTGTGACACATGTTGGTGTCAGACATCGATACAACATTGACACTAGTGATTCACTTATGTTTTCTCAAATTATTACTGGTGTCCATGTTTGGTATTGTGTCTCATGTCGGTGTCTGTATCAATATCAAATACACATGGTTCTGACAACTTAATATCCATCACTATCAGAGGCAAAATCAAAAGCACAAGTGGAGCTTTCATCTATCAAAAGATTACGCTTAACTCAATTGAAACATGAAGTTCGTAGAGGGAATCAATGTCCTATGTCCTATCATGCAAGGACCTGATGAAAGTTAGAGGTATATTTTACTCCCAATGATTGAATGAAAAGTTACTACTTTAATCTCATGACTGGAATATTGTAGCAAAATCGTATTATTGATGTCGGACATTTTCATCAGAAATAAACCCAACATTCATGCAATGTTACTTATGCATTTACATTTTTACATGACTAAGTCTATATATTAAAAAAACTCTATGCAATCATTAATAGGGTATCAACATTACGTTTCCTGTTTTTGTGTGCAGATATGATTTGGTTGGTAGCAAGCACAAGTCCTGCAAAGCTTCTATGAAAAATTTGTGCTGCCATATATTTTTTAATGAACTATTTTAAGATAATGTTTTTGCATACATGACAAAATTCTGATTAGTTTTATGTGGTAATTACTTATCTTTTTTGAGATATATCAATACAAAACTATATTAGTTCATATGATATGGAAAAAACCGAAAATGTATGGAAGGGTTATTTTACATTATATTGTATATATCCCAAATAGTAGGTTAATTAGCTCCATGAACATAGTTAATGAATCAAAATGAACATGGAGCCAAACTTTGGTCTACTTGTTTGGTTCATAATACTCTTGAGCATGATACTCAAGAATAGTACGTGTTAAAACTAAAACTGAACCTACTCTAAAAAATTAACCAACACAACAATAGCAATGAAACTGTTCAAACATAAATGTTATAATACATATTTTGATACCTAAACAAAAAGAAACAATATAAATGAAATGAAAGAAAGAAAAAGAAAGAATCAACCTCAATTACTTGAGACCTAAGTTATAGGTAAAGAGAGCAAAACAATTCACTAAGAGTATGAAATGCATAAGATTAAGACCTTTACAATTAAAGTGTTTTTCTATCTTTGTATCTTTCACTCTTGAAAATTTTCTATAAAGCTTCACATGAGATTGCATGCCTCATTTTTCACACACAAACAACAAATGTAAGTACAACTATATCTACATATAGTATTCTAGAACAAGTTAACTTATCTAACTATAACAAATTAATCATATTCGAATTGGCCAAATTTAACTATAACAAACTAATAAAAAATAACTAACTCTAGTTGATGATTGAGACATATCTTCACAATTCTCCACATAGACTCAATGCCAGAATACTCATTTCATAGCCTTTTCTCCCAAGCCAAAACTTTACTCTTCACAGAAACCAACTAAGTCCAAGCAATGCTTGAACTTAGCTTGTGAAAGTGATTGTGAAGGCATCAACAAAATTCTCCTCAGGTGTAATATTTTCAACTGAAACTTGCTTTGATTCAATCATATACTTTATGAAGTAAAGCATGACATCAATGTGTTTAAACTTGACATGATTCACTTGATGCTTGGATAAGTGAATAATACTTTGACTATCACAAAAACTAAAAACACATTCTTTATTTATCCCTAGTTCACCAATCAAACCTTTCATCCATATAGTTTCTTTAACACCTTCGATCTTTATTCCTGCATTTGTTGGTTCTCTTGCAACTTCCCTCAAGGCTTTTCCTTCAAGACACAAGATGATGACACTCTTTGCTTTCTCAATTAGTTATTCCTTTTCTTGAGTAGTCGTTGATGCATAAAGAGTTGATTCGCCCTTTAATGCAATCACCAAATCTTGTTGTACCATAAAAACGTGAATCTTTATCTTCCATAGATCAAAATCATTTGATCAATTGAACTTTTAAATATCAAACTTTGTGGTTCCACCCATGTTTACCTCCCCACATGCGACACCAGTTTTTAAAACTAAAGTTGGGCCTGCGACAAAAAAAATTAACCAATAAAGATCACTGAAAGACTATAGCAATGAAATTGTACAAAACATATATGTTTTAATGCAGATTTTCATACTTCAACAAAAAGAAACAATTTAACAAAATAAAGAAAGATAAGGAAAGAATAACACAAAGATATGTGTGTCCAACCTTAATTACTTGAGACATATGTCACATGAAAAGAAATATATTTCACTATGAGTAAAGTTTACATGATTAAAGCTTTTGCAATTGAAGTGTTTTTCTACTCATGTACCTTTCATTGTTGAGAAGACAACAATACAAGTTTCCTACTCACAATCTCTCAATTTTCTCTCACCCATAATCTCTCTATTTTTTTGCTTTCTATAAATCTTCACTTGAGATTGCAAAGACCTCACTTTTCACAGACCAACAACAAGTGCAAGTACAACTATATATAGTATTCTAGAACAAGTTATCTTACCTAAGTGTAACAAACTGATCATAACCAAATTGATCAAATTCAGTTATAACATATTCACAACAATAAAAAAAAAAAAAAAAAACTAACTCTAGTTGTGTTTGATTATATTGTATAAATGTTGTTGAGGTAAACACATTTTTTATGTATGTTTTAATGACAACAAACCTTATGAGATAACTGATTAAGTTTTATGAATGGTGATCTATCAACGATTGCACTTGAGTTTTATTTAAGGAACATGAATTGCATAAGTGAACAAGTAAAAAGTCATTCACATCATCAAAGAGCATAAGTATCTACTCAATAATGAAAGAATCTCAAGAAAAAAAATCATATATCAATTATTCAAGAAAATGATTATTACATCTTCAAGATAGCATCTTCATGAAGAAAGTGATCAAATACATTTATACAACAATCAACTATCACACTATGTTATAAACCAAAGCAAATCATGTCTTAATAAAATCTAAAAAAAGATAATCATTATGTTTATTAAAAATAAAATTCTAGAAAAATGAAGATTATTTTGGTTAATTTAAAACATAAGTTTAAAAAAACGAAGATCATTTTGTTTTATTAAAAAAACAGTCGTCTGAAAAACGAAGATTATTCTAGTTAATTAAAAACAGAATTTTGGAAAAACGAAGATCATTCTGGTTTATTAAAAACAGAAGTCTGGAAAAACGAAGTGACGAAGTTCATTCTGGTTTATTAAAAACATAAGTTTGGAAAAACGACGATCATTCTCGTTTATTAAAAATAGATGTTTGGAAAATCAAATATTATTCTAGTTTATTATCAAGATCATTATGGTTATTACATTTATGGGCATAAGTTCATTTTCCATAGTCCATACCTTAAGATAAACACATGTCAAGAATACTCAAAACAATACACAAGCCAAAAAAGTCTAGCTAAAAGCTCAAAGAAGCAAACAACATCAAGATCAATCTGTAGATTGATCAACTATGAGAAATGACAACTAGAACACTATTGTTGCACCTTTTTACATAAAGTACATCATGCCTCTGAGACAAAAGATTAACACTAGACAACTACTAAATCACTCATCCACGTTTTCCATATAATACAAACCCAAGAATGTTATAATTTTACAAAAGAACATTATGGCTATTCTCGTTTAAAGACATAATTAAAATGTATCACTTTCATAGTCCAAACTACAATTTAAAGAGTATCAATACTGCTCAAATCAATGGTGAAGCCCAGAACTTGATATGAATGCTCAAAGGAGGAAAACAACCTCAAGATTGATCTCCAAATTGATGAGTTGTGAGCAAGGACACAAGTACATTGTATTTATAATATTCTGCATAAAGTTCTGCATAATTCTGATTTGAAATAGTACCAATTGACATTTCACAGCTTAGTCACTCACTCATTCACGTTTTCCATCATACCTAAAAGCAAGAGCGTTCTTCGTTTGTCAAGAACGTTTTGGACAACAATATAAACATATATTTAATTTCTTTAAAATATATCTGACACTTGGAAAGTGTGTTCAACAACTACATTCAGTTTAAACTGAATATTCAAAACATTTAATCATCTATAAATTAAAGATCAACTGAATGATGAGGGCAATAGTTCAATTTACAAATTTTCCAACACTTGCTCAAGTAATAATAAGTTAAACCCTCTTCAAACAAACTCCAACTCTCTTCACTATATTTGTGGATCATCATTTACTGAGTTTGTGTTTATTTATCTCAAACAAGTGTTGATAAGTTTCAAGATCTCAAACACTTTTATCATACACATCAATTACAAGTGTTGAGTATGTTTGTAAAAATCCTTTCAAGGTTGAAAGGTGATTGTATAAATTATTTCTAGGTTGAAAGGTGATTGTATAAATTATTTCGAGGTTGAAAGGTGAAAATTGTAATTGATCAAGAGAAAATGTGTGAAGGAGAACATTTTTGTTCTGAAGCACATAATAAAAATTTCACGGTTGTGAGGACTAGACTAGCCCAAATTGGGTGAACCAGTATACTTTTTGTGTGTGATTATTATATCCCTTATCTTTAATTATTTACATACAAATCACACTTCTTTATAAACAAATTTGTTTTATTTACTTCTAGCATATCTAGACCATTCTAGACATTTTGTTTCAGCCAAGATTGATCTTGAGTGTATTTGAATTAAGCACACGAATCAAAACTTTAAAAGGATCACAATTCAAACTCCTTTTTTTTATGATTGACATTGCTACTTCTGTTGTAGGAGAATTGTAAAAAATAAAGAGAAATTATATTTTTTTAAAAAATTTGACGAGCGACGTTGTATGTGTATAATATATGTATAAAAATGCAATGCTTTTGTATTTTCTCTCTTACTGTGGTATCCACACGATACACATTGGTCTGTGTGCAAACACTATCGATCTGTATTTTATACATTCTCTCTTTTTTATGTCAAATTTTGTGTCTAAAATATCATTTCTCAAAAATAAAGGTTTACTAACACATAATCCTAAAAATTAGGTTTAAATATGTATTTGATTCCTGTAAATATATCACTTTTTTATTTTAACTTTTTATTTTAGTCCTTGTAAATCTTTTTTTTTTTTGAATTTAGTCACTGTTAAATCAGAGACGATTGACATTGATTCCTAATGTCAAATCAACATTAAGAGAATGACAAGCTTTTCAGAAACCTCTAAATCGTTCCTTTAATTTCTATTCATATTTTCTTTATAAAATAATAGTAATTATTAAATGATCAATAAATAAATTTATTAATTAATAATATAAAATATTTTAATTTTTAATATATCATAAAAAAAGATGTGTTGGAGTGTATTTATAGGTCCACGTGGCATGGCGGTTTATTAGTTCTTTTTGTTGGGACCAAAATCGATTGTCTCTGATTTTACGAGGACTAAATCCAAATAAAAATTTACAAAGACTAAAATAAAAAGTGGTATATTTGCAAGGACCAAAGACATATTTAAACCTAAAGATTAATATATTTTTCATAATGTTTATAAAATGGGTCCTGCTATTTGGATACAATGACACCAATATTATATTCATGGTTTAGAGTTGAGGACATTCAACCATAAAGACATTAAGAAGAGAGTATTCTACGTTGCAAATACAAAAGACAACTTATTGCAAGCTTATTGATCCTACTTTACAACTCATCACAATTGTCCAAAGTTGTAAAGAGAATGATCAAGTTTCTATATCATGTTTATAACAATATATGGTGTCTTCATATTGATGAGGATGTCTTCATACAAAGCATAGGATGATCATAAATATATTCAGAGAAGAGAATCATTATCCAGAAAGAAGAGTTTAACCATACTGCAGATGATGTTTAAGCAATATACTTTAACACATTGGGACATGTGCCCAACGGTTATATGTGTCCTTTATAGCAATAGGGAGTCTTCTTAAGTCTATAAATAGAAATTTTTCAAGTTGTAATCTCCAAGAGACTACAACCAAATATATTTCAATTTCTCAAGTGCAAAGCTATCAAAATTCTCTTCAATTATCAAGAAACACATTATTTCTCTTTATCATATATTTTAGGATCAAACATTTGAGTGTGTTATTTTAGGGGGGTTGAATAGGGATTTTGCTGTTAAAAATAATTTTTAAGTGTTTTAAAAACTATCCTCTCGCTGAGGATGGCTAGCTCGAGGATGGGAGTTTTCAAATTGTCATATCTGAGTTGAGCAAAAGAGTAAGAGTAGAATATGAGAGAGACACACACAATTTTATACTGGTTCACCCAAAGTTGGCTACGTCCAGTCCTCACACCCTTGTGAGATTTCACTAACTTTCAAACTCATCAACCTCACGCCGATGGTGATTACAAACTATGTATTCTTTAGTTTCACCAAGCTTACAATCAATTTTCAAATATTTCCAAGTGTAACTCACAAGAAAATTACAACGTGATATGAGAGTGATTGATACTAAATACTTTCTCAAATGATTTACAAAGATATAGTGTAGGATCAAAGAAAGTAAGAAGTGAGGATGAGTTTTTGCTCTTGATAGCTTTAAGATGCTTGATCTTTTTATGCAAGTGTGTTGTGTGTCATCTGATGAAGAGCTTGTTTGCATTTTATAGAGGTCCAAGCTCTTTGATAACCGTTGGAACTTATTTCAAACATTCCAAGTTTTTCATCATAATTACAGAACTGCCATTGAGTCCTTTTTACATCAAGCAACTGCCATCCTCTGCATGCACACTTTTCTTGTAACTTGATCTTGACAAGTCCTTGTCTATTTTCTTTTATCAGAAGTGCATAACTGTTTATCTAACCATGTGAGCTACATTTTTCGAAAACTTTAAGGTATAGGTTGACTTCACCTTTTGAGGTGATGTTGACAAGAGAGAGAAAGCCACCCTCTTAACTAGCCTTCACATGTGATCTTCCATTTTTGGCTTGTTTCTAGTTGTCTTTCTTTAACTTGACTTCTTCATGTATACATTCATGCAAGCACAATAAATGGTCTGATTTTAGCCTTTGCAAAAGCTTGATGGGTTGCTTTCAACTTTGCTGAACCATCCGCAGCCTAGTCTGCCATCCTCTGGATTCTATATCTAGCTATATTCATTATTTTCCTTTGACCTTCTGACTTTTGATTTTAAATATTTTATTTATTCATGTTTGACATTGTTGTGCATTTGAATAAAAACATTAGTTTCGGTGAGGGCCCAAATTGTGCAGATATGAAGATTTTTCCATTTGCAGGCCATCCTCAAATGCAGCAATTTCCATCCTCACGATTTTCAATTTCAGCAATTTCCATTCTCAATATTTTCCATCCTCAGATTTAAATCATATTTTACTTCCTTTTGCCTTAATAATTAACAACCTATTTTCTTATATTAATACACTCAAGAGCACATGTTAGTCATTAACCACAATCATAATATCTTAAGTAATTTTGTTATCATTAAAATCATTTGAGATATTTTGTCTCAACAGGTTTTGTTTTCAATATACCAAATACCATAATATAAAAATAAGACAACTTTTTATTTATTTTTTTATTTTTTTATATATGAACCATCTTTGATAGTATTTTCAATTAGTGAATAAAATAAATTTGGTAACCTTCAAAACAAACACCCAGAAGAGATTTGAACCAAATATATTTTAACCAAACACAATTCTTAAAAAAATGGTCGATATTTTTCTCAATTGAACCACGTCTAAGATAAAAAGACACCAATTTCATTCTTTTTTGGATAAGTTTCTTTTTAGTTGGGAGATTATTGTTCAAAATATATCAAACCAAGTGAGCATGTTTGGGAATAGTTTTAAGCTTTCCATAATTTTGACCAGACTTCTTATTGTGTTTGTTGGTGAGACTTCTCATGTATTTTAGCTTCTTCCCATTGTATAATAGTGAGATGCATACTTTTACCATAATATTACCTTTTTTATGGACCCCCATAACATAGGGTCTATTTGATTTGAATTGAAGAGAGTATCTCAACGATCTGAATAGAAAAATAGACTTGATGAACAAAATATTCCAAATTCCAGTATCATGTATAATGGATTGAGATACCTTCGACAAATCTGAAGTATGAAGATAAAAAAACTATACCTTATAATCATTTTGAATAAATCATAGATTATCATCCCAAATATATGTAAAATGTCCAATTTCCATTCTTCAACCACAATTTTTGTCAAGAATCCAAAATGCCTCATGAACACTTCTCTAAGTATATTTAGGCATATAACCAAAACAAACATTTAGCATAGTTACAGAGAAAATAACAAGATTTTTAGTTATTTTGAAACCAAGTAACCCACTTTACTTTGGTATAAATATAATTTATCCTTCAAACATTTTTTTTCTTTAATCTTACTTTATAATTGTTTAATTAATTGTTATTATTTTAATTTCATAGTCTTGTAAGTCTTGATTTTATAGTCTATTTTATTTTTATTAAATGACTAAAATTATATTAATACTAATTTAGAGTATAAGGTATACAACGAACTAAAAGTACATAGAATGCGCACAATCTCAAAGGAGGAAAACGCTACGATATATACTAAGATACAAACAAAAATCAAACTCACAACACAATACACATACTAGAAAAGAAAAATGAGAATTACAAGTTCTTGAATCTAGAAATCACAAGCAATCCACCGATTATGACTACCACAAATTAAAATCATAATTGAAATGTTCATCATTTGCTTTAAACTACATTCAACTGACCAATTTAATTTTTTCGAACAATACTCTTAACGATTAAAAATAATATCATTACATATTTGTCAAATATTATTTTATTTGAAACCTATAGGTTACTTTTTCTTTAGGTTTAATTGTACTTTTGATCCCTTATTATAGATGAAAATCGAAAGTAGTCCCCCATTTTGTTTGTCCTCAATTTTAGTCCCCCAAACAGAATTTGAGTCCAAATCATGATGAGTTGTTATTTTTTTAATGACATGTCAATAAAAGAGTGATGTGACAGACGCTTATGTAAAATAAACTCATTATTATATTATTTTTTATTAAAAAATATAATTTATATTTTTAAAAACCATTATTATAATTGTGACAATATTTTTAAAATAGAATTTAATTATTAAAATTAAGTTAAAAGAAAAAACACCTAAAATCATGAACCAAATCAAAATCAAAAGCATTCATTCATGAACCCTAAAATCATGAACTAGAACTAAAACCCTATTTCATTTTCTCATTCTCTTCTTTCCCACTCTCTTCACTATGAGAATCCTAAAACCTTATCCCTTCATTTCTTCACTATGGATTCTCAAAACTTATCTCCTTCCCAATTTGAACCAAATTTCACTAACGGTGTTAATAACGGTGCCACTTCTGACTCTGAAAACGATGAAGGTTTTGTTAATGGCGAAGACAAAACTACTGAGCCCGCCAGGCCCATTCTCGTTTATCCTGATGCTAAATCCATCGTTCAACAAGAACAACCGTTCGATGAACAATCTCCGAGACCTATTGCTAAGGTAACTGCTGATGAAGAAGATGACGCGGAGGAGGTAGGCGGTGATGATGACAAAGATGATGTTTTGTTGAAGCAGTCAAGGATGGAGATTTTGGCGATAGCCATGAGGTTTTCGTTGAGGCTAATGATAACGAATTTGAAGGCGGAGATTTTGAAGGTGTTGTTGAAGATGAAATCTGTAAACTACATGTTTTTTTATGAAGACAAAGATCAAAATTATGGTCTATGCAACAAGATCAAAAAGAAGATCAAATATCTTCATTAATAAGCTTCAAATCTAAACATTAAATGATAAAATGTAAAGGTATATGATACAAACCAATATTTCAATTACATGAGAACAAGTCTTATTTACATATGCATTTAAAGTATTTTCAAAAGTCAAAACAACATTAACAAAGTCTTAAAAATCATATTTTTGACAAAAGACATAAGTGTATTCGAATACAACATCTTGTATTTGAATACAATGCAAGTCAAAAGCAAAAATCTCAAAGTTGTATTCGACTACGACTATGCATAGTCGAATACACTTCAAGTCAGTGGCCAAAATCCTTATATATGTATTCAACTACAACCTTTTGTAGTCGAATACAAAGTAAGTCAGTGGCAAATTTTCACTAATTTGTATTCGACTACACCAATGTGTATTCGAATGCAAGGTGTAATTTTTGAATATTTTTTAACGTTACAAAGAGGTGTATTCGAATACACATATCTTGTATTCGAATACAACTGGAAACAATACAATTTTTCAGATCTAGAATGGCTCTAGAACATTGTATTTTTTCATCAAACCTCTTGGATCAATGGCCACGAATCTAAAGAGATGTTTATGGAGTATAAATACCCCATAACTTCATATCAAAAAGAACACAATCCTTGAATCATATCCTTGAACAACTTTGAACAAAATTCTGATTTTTTACAAAGTACTTGCATTTCATTTTCATATCATTCAGAAAGGTTCTCAAGTACTTGAATTGTTATTGGATTGTTTATCAATACACCTCTCCTTATTCTTATTCAAATCTTATTGTTTCACTTGTAAAGGAAAGTAGTACTTTCTTAAAAGTAGCTTAATCTAAGATAGTGGTGTGCTATCTTAGAAGTGTTGTTAGAAGTTTGTAGCAAGAATCCCAAGGTGGGAGTTGTACATTTTCTGACAATTAGTGGATCAATCTCTCGTGGTGTGCAAGAGGACTGGACGTACTCTTGGTTATAAGGGGAACCAGGATAAAGCTTAAGTGTTCATTTATTTACTGCACTTTATTATTAGTAGACATTTTATTAAACTCAGATAATTCAACTACCATATCACTAAAAACACGAAAATTTACTAACACCTAATTCACCTTATTAAGGAACATGAATTGCATAAGTGAACAAGTAAAAAGTCATTCACATCATCAAAGAGCATAAGTATCTACTCAATAATGAAAGAATCTCAAGAAAAAAAATCATATATCAATTATTCAAGAAAATGATTATTACATCTTCAAGATAGCATCTTCATGAAGAAAGTGATCAAATACATTTATACAACAATCAACTATCACACTATGTTATAAACCAAAGCAAATCATGTCTTAATAAAATCTAAAAAAAGATAATCATTATGTTTATTAAAAATAAAATTCTAGAAAAATGAAGATTATTTTGGTTAATTTAAAACATAAGTTTAAAAAAACGAAGATCATTTTGTTTTATTAAAAAAACAGTCGTCTGAAAAACGAAGATTATTCTAGTTAATTAAAAACAGAATTTTGGAAAAACGAAGATCATTCTGGTTTATTAAAAACAGAAGTCTGGAAAAACGAAGTGACGAAGTTCATTCTGGTTTATTAAAAACATAAGTTTGGAAAAACGACGATCATTCTCGTTTATTAAAAATAGATGTTTGGAAAATCAAATATTATTCTAGTTTATTATCAAGATCATTATGGTTATTACATTTATGGGCATAAGTTCATTTTCCATAGTCCATACCTTAAGATAAACACATGTCAAGAATACTCAAAACAATACACAAGCCAAAAAAGTCTAGCTAAAAGCTCAAAGAAGCAAACAACATCAAGATCAATCTGTAGATTGATCAACTATGAGAAATGACAACTAGAACACTATTGTTGCACCTTTTTACATAAAGTACATCATGCCTCTGAGACAAAAGATTAACACTAGACAACTACTAAATCACTCATCCACGTTTTCCATATAATACAAACCCAAGAATGTTATAATTTTACAAAAGAACATTATGGCTATTCTCGTTTAAAGACATAATTAAAATGTATCACTTTCATAGTCCAAACTACAATTTAAAGAGTATCAATACTGCTCAAATCAATGGTGAAGCCCAGAACTTGATATGAATGCTCAAAGGAGGAAAACAACCTCAAGATTGATCTCCAAATTGATGAGTTGTGAGCAAGGACACAAGTACATTGTATTTATAATATTCTGCATAAAGTTCTGCATAATTCTGATTTGAAATAGTACCAATTGACATTTCACAGCTTAGTCACTCACTCATTCACGTTTTCCATCATACCTAAAAGCAAGAGCGTTCTTCGTTTGTCAAGAACGTTTTGGACAACAATATAAACATATATTTAATTTCTTTAAAATATATCTGACACTTGGAAAGTGTGTTCAACAACTACATTCAGTTTAAACTGAATATTCAAAACATTTAATCATCTATAAATTAAAGATCAACTGAATGATGAGGGCAATAGTTCAATTTACAAATTTTCCAACACTTGCTCAAGTAATAATAAGTTAAACCCTCTTCAAACAAACTCCAACTCTCTTCACTATATTTGTGGATCATCATTTACTGAGTTTGTGTTTATTTATCTCAAACAAGTGTTGATAAGTTTCAAGATCTCAAACACTTTTATCATACACATCAATTACAAGTGTTGAGTATGTTTGTAAAAATCCTTTCAAGGTTGAAAGGTGATTGTATAAATTATTTCTAGGTTGAAAGGTGATTGTATAAATTATTTCGAGGTTGAAAGGTGAAAATTGTAATTGATCAAGAGAAAATGTGTGAAGGAGAACATTTTTGTTCTGAAGCACATAATAAAAATTTCACGGTTGTGAGGACTAGACTAGCCCAAATTGGGTGAACCAGTATACTTTTTGTGTGTGATTATTATATCCCTTATCTTTAATTATTTACATACAAATCACACTTCTTTATAAACAAATTTGTTTTATTTACTTCTAGCATATCTAGACCATTCTAGACATTTTGTTTCAGCCAAGATTGATCTTGAGTGTATTTGAATTAAGCACACGAATCAAAACTTTAAAAGGATCACAATTCAAACTCCTTTTTTTTATGATTGACATTGCTACTTCTGTTGTAGGAGAATTGTAAAAAATAAAGAGAAATTATATTTTTTTTAAAAATTTGACGAGCGACGTTGTATGTGTATAATATATGTATAAAAATGCAATGCTTTTGTATTTTCTCTCTTACTGTGGTATCCACACGATACACATTGGTCTGTGTGCAAACACTATCGATCTGTATTTTATACATTCTCTCTTTTTTATGTCAAATTTTGTGTCTAAAATATCATTTCTCAAAAATAAAGGTTTACTAACACATAATCCTAAAAATTAGGTTTAAATATGTATTTGATTCCTGTAAATATATCACTTTTTTATTTTAACTTTTTATTTTAGTCCTTGTAAATCTTTTTTTTTTTTGAATTTAGTCACTGTTAAATCAGAGACGATTGACATTGATTCCTAATGTCAAATCAACATTAAGAGAATGACAAGCTTTTCAGAAACCTCTAAATCGTTCCTTTAATTTCTATTCATATTTTCTTTATAAAATAATAGTAATTATTAAATGATCAATAAATAAATTTATTAATTAATAATATAAAATATTTTAATTTTTAATATATCATAAAAAAAGATGTGTTGGAGTGTATTTATAGGTCCACGTGGCATGGCGGTTTATTAGTTCTTTTTGTTGGGACCAAAATCGATTGTCTCTGATTTTACGAGGACTAAATCCAAATAAAAATTTACAAAGACTAAAATAAAAAGTGGTATATTTGCAAGGACCAAAGACATATTTAAACCTAAAGATTAATATATTTTTCATAATGTTTATAAAATGGGTCCTGCTATTTGGATACAATGACACCAATATTATATTCATGGTTTAGAGTTGAGGACATTCAACCATAAAGACATTAAGAAGAGAGTATTCTACGTTGCAAATACAAAAGACAACTTATTGCAAGCTTATTGATCCTACTTTACAACTCATCACAATTGTCCAAAGTTGTAAAGAGAATGATCAAGTTTCTATATCATGTTTATAACAATATATGGTGTCTTCATATTGATGAGGATGTCTTCATACAAAGCATAGGATGATCATAAATATATTCAGAGAAGAGAATCATTATCCAGAAAGAAGAGTTTAACCATACTGCAGATGATGTTTAAGCAATATACTTTAACACATTGGGACATGTGCCCAACGGTTATATGTGTCCTTTATAGCAATAGGGAGTCTTCTTAAGTCTATAAATAGAAATTTTTCAAGTTGTAATCTCCAAGAGACTACAACCAAATATATTTCAATTTCTCAAGTGCAAAGCTATCAAAATTCTCTTCAATTATCAAGAAACACATTATTTCTCTTTATCATATATTTTAGGATCAAACATTTGAGTGTGTTATTTTAGGGGGGTTGAATAGGGATTTTGCTGTTAAAAATAATTTTTAAGTGTTTTAAAAACTATCCTCTCGCTGAGGATGGCTAGCTCGAGGATGGGAGTTTTCAAATTGTCATATCTGAGTTGAGCAAAAGAGTAAGAGTAGAATATGAGAGAGACACACACAATTTTATACTGGTTCACCCAAAGTTGGCTACGTCCAGTCCTCACACCCTTGTGAGATTTCACTAACTTTCAAACTCATCAACCTCACGCCGATGGTGATTACAAACTATGTATTCTTTAGTTTCACCAAGCTTACAATCAATTTTCAAATATTTCCAAGTGTAACTCACAAGAAAATTACAACGTGATATGAGAGTGATTGATACTAAATACTTTCTCAAATGATTTACAAAGATATAGTGTAGGATCAAAGAAAGTAAGAAGTGAGGATGAGTTTTTGCTCTTGATAGCTTTAAGATGCTTGATCTTTTTATGCAAGTGTGTTGTGTGTCATCTGATGAAGAGCTTGTTTGCATTTTATAGAGGTCCAAGCTCTTTGATAACCGTTGGAACTTATTTCAAACATTCCAAGTTTTTCATCATAATTACAGAACTGCCATTGAGTCCTTTTTACATCAAGCAACTGCCATCCTCTGCATGCACACTTTTCTTGTAACTTGATCTTGACAAGTCCTTGTCTATTTTCTTTTATCAGAAGTGCATAACTGTTTATCTAACCATGTGAGCTACATTTTTCGAAAACTTTAAGGTATAGGTTGACTTCACCTTTTGAGGTGATGTTGACAAGAGAGAGAAAGCCACCCTCTTAACTAGCCTTCACATGTGATCTTCCATTTTTGGCTTGTTTCTAGTTGTCTTTCTTTAACTTGACTTCTTCATGTATACATTCATGCAAGCACAATAAATGGTCTGATTTTAGCCTTTGCAAAAGCTTGATGGGTTGCTTTCAACTTTGCTGAACCATCCGCAGCCTAGTCTGCCATCCTCTGGATTCTATATCTAGCTATATTCATTATTTTCCTTTGACCTTCTGACTTTTGATTTTAAATATTTTATTTATTCATGTTTGACATTGTTGTGCATTTGAATAAAAACATTAGTTTCGGTGAGGGCCCAAATTGTGCAGATATGAAGATTTTTCCATTTGCAGGCCATCCTCAAATGCAGCAATTTCCATCCTCACGATTTTCAATTTCAGCAATTTCCATTCTCAATATTTTCCATCCTCAGATTTAAATCATATTTTACTTCCTTTTGCCTTAATAATTAACAACCTATTTTCTTATATTAATACACTCAAGAGCACATGTTAGTCATTAACCACAATCATAATATCTTAAGTAATTTTGTTATCATTAAAATCATTTGAGATATTTTGTCTCAACAGGTTTTGTTTTCAATATACCAAATACCATAATATAAAAATAAGACAACTTTTTATTTATTTTTTTATTTTTTTATATATGAACCATCTTTGATAGTATTTTCAATTAGTGAATAAAATAAATTTGGTAACCTTCAAAACAAACACCCAGAAGAGATTTGAACCAAATATATTTTAACCAAACACAATTCTTAAAAAAATGGTCGATATTTTTCTCAATTGAACCACGTCTAAGATAAAAAGACACCAATTTCATTCTTTTTTGGATAAGTTTCTTTTTAGTTGGGAGATTATTGTTCAAAATATATCAAACCAAGTGAGCATGTTTGGGAATAGTTTTAAGCTTTCCATAATTTTGACCAGACTTCTTATTGTGTTTGTTGGTGAGACTTCTCATGTATTTTAGCTTCTTCCCATTGTATAATAGTGAGATGCATACTTTTACCATAATATTACCTTTTTTATGGACCCCCATAACATAGGGTCTATTTGATTTGAATTGAAGAGAGTATCTCAACGATCTGAATAGAAAAATAGACTTGATGAACAAAATATTCCAAATTCCAGTATCATGTATAATGGATTGAGATACCTTCGACAAATCTGAAGTATGAAGATAAAAAAACTATACCTTATAATCATTTTGAATAAATCATAGATTATCATCCCAAATATATGTAAAATGTCCAATTTCCATTCTTCAACCACAATTTTTGTCAAGAATCCAAAATGCCTCATGAACACTTCTCTAAGTATATTTAGGCATATAACCAAAACAAACATTTAGCATAGTTACAGAGAAAATAACAAGATTTTTAGTTATTTTGAAACCAAGTAACCCACTTTACTTTGGTATAAATATAATTTATCCTTCAAACATTTTTTTTCTTTAATCTTACTTTATAATTGTTTAATTAATTGTTATTATTTTAATTTCATAGTCTTGTAAGTCTTGATTTTATAGTCTATTTTATTTTTATTAAATGACTAAAATTATATTAATACTAATTTAGAGTATAAGGTATACAACGAACTAAAAGTACATAGAATGCGCACAATCTCAAAGGAGGAAAACGCTACGATATATACTAAGATACAAACAAAAATCAAACTCACAACACAATACACATACTAGAAAAGAAAAATGAGAATTACAAGTTCTTGAATCTAGAAATCACAAGCAATCCACCGATTATGACTACCACAAATTAAAATCATAATTGAAATGTTCATCATTTGCTTTAAACTACATTCAACTGACCAATTTAATTTTTTCGAACAATACTCTTAACGATTAAAAATAATATCATTACATATTTGTCAAATATTATTTTATTTGAAACCTATAGGTTACTTTTTCTTTAGGTTTAATTGTACTTTTGATCCCTTATTATAGATGAAAATCGAAAGTAGTCCCCCATTTTGTTTGTCCTCAATTTTAGTCCCCCAAACAGAATTTGAGTCCAAATCATGATGAGTTGTTATTTTTTTAATGACATGTCAATAAAAGAGTGATGTGACAGACGCTTATGTAAAATAAACTCATTATTATATTATTTTTTATTAAAAAATATAATTTATATTTTTAAAAACCATTATTATAATTGTGACAATATTTTTAAAATAGAATTTAATTATTAAAATTAAGTTAAAAGAAAAAACACCTAAAATCATGAACCAAATCAAAATCAAAAGCATTCATTCATGAACCCTAAAATCATGAACTAGAACTAAAACCCTATTTCATTTTCTCATTCTCTTCTTTCCCACTCTCTTCACTATGAGAATCCTAAAACCTTATCCCTTCATTTCTTCACTATGGATTCTCAAAACTTATCTCCTTCCCAATTTGAACCAAATTTCACTAACGGTGTTAATAACGGTGCCACTTCTGACTCTGAAAACGATGAAGGTTTTGTTAATGGCGAAGACAAAACTACTGAGCCCGCCAGGCCCATTCTCGTTTATCCTGATGCTAAATCCATCGTTCAACAAGAACAACCGTTCGATGAACAATCTCCGAGACCTATTGCTAAGGTAACTGCTGATGAAGAAGATGACGCGGAGGAGGTAGGCGGTGATGATGACAAAGATGATGTTTTGTTGAAGCAGTCAAGGATGGAGATTTTGGCGATAGCCATGAGGTTTTCGTTGAGGCTAATGATAACGAATTTGAAGGCGGAGATTTTGAAGGTGTTGTTGAAGATGAAATCTGTAAACTACATGTTTTTTTATGAAGACAAAGATCAAAATTATGGTCTATGCAACAAGATCAAAAAGAAGATCAAATATCTTCATTAATAAGCTTCAAATCTAAACATTAAATGATAAAATGTAAAGGTATATGATACAAACCAATATTTCAATTACATGAGAACAAGTCTTATTTACATATGCATTTAAAGTATTTTCAAAAGTCAAAACAACATTAACAAAGTCTTAAAAATCATATTTTTGACAAAAGACATAAGTGTATTCGAATACAACATCTTGTATTTGAATACAATGCAAGTCAAAAGCAAAAATCTCAAAGTTGTATTCGACTACGACTATGCATAGTCGAATACACTTCAAGTCAGTGGCCAAAATCCTTATATATGTATTCAACTACAACCTTTTGTAGTCGAATACAAAGTAAGTCAGTGGCAAATTTTCACTAATTTGTATTCGACTACACCAATGTGTATTCGAATGCAAGGTGTAATTTTTGAATATTTTTTAACGTTACAAAGAGGTGTATTCGAATACACATATCTTGTATTCGAATACAACTGGAAACAATACAATTTTTCAGATCTAGAATGGCTCTAGAACATTGTATTTTTTCATCAAACCTCTTGGATCAATGGCCACGAATCTAAAGAGATGTTTATGGAGTATAAATACCCCATAACTTCATATCAAAAAGAACACAATCCTTGAATCATATCCTTGAACAACTTTGAACAAAATTCTGATTTTTTACAAAGTACTTGCATTTCATTTTCATATCATTCAGAAAGGTTCTCAAGTACTTGAATTGTTATTGGATTGTTTATCAATACACCTCTCCTTATTCTTATTCAAATCTTATTGTTTCACTTGTAAAGGAAAGTAGTACTTTCTTAAAAGTAGCTTAATCTAAGATAGTGGTGTGCTATCTTAGAAGTGTTGTTAGAAGTTTGTAGCAAGAATCCCAAGGTGGGAGTTGTACATTTTCTGACAATTAGTGGATCAATCTCTCGTGGTGTGCAAGAGGACTGGACGTACTCTTGGTTATAAGGGGAACCAGGATAAAGCTTAAGTGTTCATTTATTTACTGCACTTTATTATTAGTAGACATTTTATTAAACTCAGATAATTCAACTACCATATCACTAAAAACACGAAAATTTACTAACACCTAATTCACCTTATTAAGGAACATGAATTGCATAAGTGAACAAGTAAAAAGTCATTCACATCATCAAAGAGCATAAGTATCTACTCAATAATGAAAGAATCTCAAGAAAAAAAATCATATATCAATTATTCAAGAAAATGATTATTACATCTTCAAGATAGCATCTTCATGAAGAAAGTGATCAAATACATTTATACAACAATCAACTATCACACTATGTTATAAACCAAAGCAAATCATGTCTTAATAAAATCTAAAAAAAGATAATCATTATGTTTATTAAAAATAAAATTCTAGAAAAATGAAGATTATTTTGGTTAATTTAAAACATAAGTTTAAAAAAACGAAGATCATTTTGTTTTATTAAAAAAACAGTCGTCTGAAAAACGAAGATTATTCTAGTTAATTAAAAACAGAATTTTGGAAAAACGAAGATCATTCTGGTTTATTAAAAACAGAAGTCTGGAAAAACGAAGTGACGAAGTTCATTCTGGTTTATTAAAAACATAAGTTTGGAAAAACGACGATCATTCTCGTTTATTAAAAATAGATGTTTGGAAAATCAAATATTATTCTAGTTTATTATCAAGATCATTATGGTTATTACATTTATGGGCATAAGTTCATTTTCCATAGTCCATACCTTAAGATAAACACATGTCAAGAATACTCAAAACAATACACAAGCCAAAAAAGTCTAGCTAAAAGCTCAAAGAAGCAAACAACATCAAGATCAATCTGTAGATTGATCAACTATGAGAAATGACAACTAGAACACTATTGTTGCACCTTTTTACATAAAGTACATCATGCCTCTGAGACAAAAGATTAACACTAGACAACTACTAAATCACTCATCCACGTTTTCCATATAATACAAACCCAAGAATGTTATAATTTTACAAAAGAACATTATGGCTATTCTCGTTTAAAGACATAATTAAAATGTATCACTTTCATAGTCCAAACTACAATTTAAAGAGTATCAATACTGCTCAAATCAATGGTGAAGCCCAGAACTTGATATGAATGCTCAAAGGAGGAAAACAACCTCAAGATTGATCTCCAAATTGATGAGTTGTGAGCAAGGACACAAGTACATTGTATTTATAATATTCTGCATAAAGTTCTGCATAATTCTGATTTGAAATAGTACCAATTGACATTTCACAGCTTAGTCACTCACTCATTCACGTTTTCCATCATACCTAAAAGCAAGAGCGTTCTTCGTTTGTCAAGAACGTTTTGGACAACAATATAAACATATATTTAATTTCTTTAAAATATATCTGACACTTGGAAAGTGTGTTCAACAACTACATTCAGTTTAAACTGAATATTCAAAACATTTAATCATCTATAAATTAAAGATCAACTGAATGATGAGGGCAATAGTTCAATTTACAAATTTTCCAACACTTGCTCAAGTAATAATAAGTTAAACCCTCTTCAAACAAACTCCAACTCTCTTCACTATATTTGTGGATCATCATTTACTGAGTTTGTGTTTATTTATCTCAAACAAGTGTTGATAAGTTTCAAGATCTCAAACACTTTTATCATACACATCAATTACAAGTGTTGAGTATGTTTGTAAAAATCCTTTCAAGGTTGAAAGGTGATTGTATAAATTATTTCTAGGTTGAAAGGTGATTGTATAAATTATTTCGAGGTTGAAAGGTGAAAATTGTAATTGATCAAGAGAAAATGTGTGAAGGAGAACATTTTTGTTCTGAAGCACATAATAAAAATTTCACGGTTGTGAGGACTAGACTAGCCCAAATTGGGTGAACCAGTATACTTTTTGTGTGTGATTATTATATCCCTTATCTTTAATTATTTACATACAAATCACACTTCTTTATAAACAAATTTGTTTTATTTACTTCTAGCATATCTAGACCATTCTAGACATTTTGTTTCAGCCAAGATTGATCTTGAGTGTATTTGAATTAAGCACACGAATCAAAACTTTAAAAGGATCACAATTCAAACTCCTTTTTTTTATGATTGACATTGCTACTTCTGTTGTAGGAGAATTGTAAAAAATAAAGAGAAATTATATTTTTTT
>JBBPBS010000858.1:3505589-3516388 GCA_037974835.1 Cicer judaicum
TAACAATTTATTTTAACATAATTATATTTGACTATTTTATTAAATTACCATGATAAATGATAATATTTTTAAGTTGAATATTATGTTTTAAATTTAACTCCTAGATTTTTAATTTATGAGAAAATTTATCTATTATTTCATCTGTAGAAACAAAAAATCAATTAAATTCAATTAATTTTTTAGATTTTATCTTAAATATTATTCAAATATATTAAATTACCTATTTTAAATGTCAAATATTCAACACATTGTATTAAATATTTTTGAATCAATTAAGTATTTATAAGGAACACTAACAATAAAGTATTCAATGTTAAAGAGAATAATAAATTATTCAAAAATAATTAATTTTTATCTATAATAATAATGTATGATTTGATTCATCTGAAGCAAAAAATTAATAAAATATAAATTAATAATTAATATTATAATTATATATCAATAATTTATTTAATTATTAATAATTAATATTATTTATTTTATTTTAAAGTAATTGTTTAATTCAGAGGAGTCAAACTAAATAATATAATATAATTATAAAAAAATACTAAAAAGTTTAATGTAATTTTTTCTATAATAGTGATGAGAGGAGTAAAATTTAATATAAAAAAATATAGGCAATTATTTATTTGGTTCTACCTGTTCAAAGCACTTTTATTATTCACTCGTGTGGGAATGAATTAACTTGCTCCAACGAATTAAAAATTAATAAACAACTATCGCGTAAATTCTTTCTCGTCCACTCCGTAAATTTCTCTCTCTCTTTCTCTCTTCTCTGTTCGCAACTAGAGAGAGAGAGAGAACAGAGCCATCACCGCCGGCAACATTTCCGGCATACCTCCATCCCCCTGACATGTTCCACAATTCTGCCCTCCTCCTCCATCTGTCGCAATCCTTTTGATGCGACGATTGAATGCTCGCAATCGGATTGCTCCAAATCCAAACCAAATGGATCCAATAACAACAAAGAAGCTCCAAATCCGCTCCACCAATCTCTTCTCTAGAACCAACAACAACAACAACAACGTTTCAAAGTGCAACGCCACGTTCATAATTCCAATCTTCTTCTCTTTTCTATTCATCTTCTCCTACTACACCTTTTTTTCTTCGTCGGAAACTAGTTTCCGGTACCGTATTATTGTCGATGGTGGAAGCACTGGAACTAGGGTTCATGTATTCAAATATAAGTTTAAAAATGCGTTGGATTTTGGGAAGAATGGTTTGTATTCGATGAGAGTGAATCCGGGATTGTCGTCGTTTGCGGAGGATCCGGATGGTGCGGGTCGGTCGTTGTCGGAGCTTGTGGAGTTTGCGAAAAGTCGGATCCCGAAGGAGAGCCGGAGGGAGACGGAGATTCAGCTTATGGCTACTGCTGGGATGAGGATGCTGGATGTTGAGGTGCAGGAGAAGATTCTTGAATCTTGTAGGAAGGTTCTTCGTTCTTCTGGGTTCAAGTTTAGTGATGATTGGGCTTCTGTTATAACAGGTTCTCTTTTCTTTTTTATTATGGTTTTTTATTTTTAAAATTGATCTTTGTGAACTAAATTTGTCTATTTTATGTTATCTAGGGACTTGGTATTAATAGAGTTGAGTTTTTGTTTTTTGTTTTTTTGGTATGTTTGGATTGGTGGTATAGGATGGATTAGAGTGGAGAGGCTTTTCAAGTTTATTTTTTGGTTGGTTTGTGGACAGAGTGGTAAACACCACTTGAAACTCACATACAAGTGTGAGGTCCTGAGTTTGAATCTAAGACTTGATGTTCAACCTAACAATATCAACATTTTGGCAGTTGAGCTAACAAATGTTTAGTGCAATTAATCTTTTTTATCTGTAAAAGAACAAGTGCATTTTGAAAAGTGTACATTGGAAATTGTTCTATGCCAATAAAAGAGTCTTTAGAAACTAAAATGCATGTTGATTGAGGGGTATTTTAGGAATGGCATCATTAAATAGAGTGACAATCGTTAAATTTTGTATATATCAGATCACTGAGTAATTTTTTGTTTATATTAATTTGAGACCAGATGGAGCAATTGTATTGGTGTTTATTAAACGGGGCTTTGTTAATTTACTTGACTAGAAGCAGGATTACCTTGCTGGCATCAATGATTAAATCTCAGAGTTGATATCTCCAATAATGTTTGTTGTATGATATATCAATAATGTTGGTTTTGAAGATTAAAGTAGGATGATGCCATTTAATGTTTTTAGAAGGAAGTATATGAAAGGCAGAGAGGGAGAATGGCCAGTTGGAATGTTTTTTGACTAAGTGATTGTAGGAAATATATTTGCATAAGATTGAATGGTGAAAGAGAGTGCTTGTGGATGCAATACAGTGAACCCAGCAGCTGTTGTATCATCTCTTTCAGTCTTTTTTGGGATCACAGTTTGGCTTGCTGTCATGCCAATCTTTTTGGTGTCAGCAGCATCTTTTGTTTTTTCCTTCTTTTTCATTTTTCAATTACTTTTTTAGCAGTTTCAAGATCCATCATAGTGTATACATTTGTTGGTTGTTGGGTTTCTTTAACTTTTTTTTTAACTTCTGTTATTCTATTGTGGTTTTACAGGTTCTGATGAAGGAGTGTATGCTTGGGTTGTTGCTAATTATGCACTGGGAGCTCTTGGAGGTGATCCTTTGGAGACAACTGGGATTATTGAACTTGGTGGTGCTTCTGCTCAGGTAAGACTTGCTTTTTCCATATTATTGTTCAAAAATTTCTTTTTGATCAGGTTCAAATTATTTTAATACTTTATACATAGTTGTTCATTGTTTCATCACAGTTGCTTAAGGGGTGTTAATAAAGCTTAAGTTTTAGAGAATGATCCACTTATTGGGAATCATGAAAAATGGATTTCTTCTACCTTACTCTTATTCCAGGTAACCTTTGTATCAAGAGAAGCGATGCTGCCTTTGTTCTCACGCACTGTTAAACTTGGGAATATCACTTACAACCTTTACAGCCACAGCTTGCTTCATTATGGCCTGGTGATTATTAATCTCTTTTCTGTATTGAGTATTTCCTTAAGGCTCATTAGCTTGTTTGTGTCAACTGATGTACTAGATTCTTAATCACAATTTACCAGTAACATTCCACTGGAAAGAAAGTACAACTTATGAAAAATTTGTTTTGATGTTGTTACTTATAAGTGGGGATGGTAATGTTCACAACTTTATTGCTTTAATATCCTACCCATATCAAAAAATTAATGGTTCCTATTGGGTTCTTGTAATTCAATGTGATTGATTCTCTTTGCGAGTCGTATGGCTGACCATGTGTTCTAGATTTGGAATGACATCTCGGTGTATAATACTTTCTGATTGTTATTCATTTTGCAGAATGTTGCTCATGACTCATGGAGAGAAGCGCTGGTTTCAGGCGATTTTAACTTGGGTAATTACACACGTTGAATTTATGAGACCTTTGAACCTAACTACTGTGCTGTATTGTTCTTTTAATTTATGGCTTGCCTTTTGCAGTTTTGAGTTTTGAAGCATTAGATTCCTCTAAGAAAATTATTAGTAGCTTTTCTCAAAATATATAGCAAAATTAAATGACAATGTTCTACTTACCGTCAAAGTTATTCTGGCTAAAATACTATCGAAGCATTTTAAACACGGTTTTTATTCAGATGTAGTGCATTTTTCAAAGTTTTCAGGGGTGAACAAGTGCTATTTGCTCTTGTAAAATTTTGATTTTTAAATGTTAATGTAGTGAACACAGTAAAACTTTTCCACAATGTTCAATTTGTCTACATTATTTTGACGAATACATTGAGGAATTTGATGACTTTATGCAGTCCTTTAGTTGCGCCATGTCCTGTGTATGTTATTTTTTATCATTTGTCAATTTTTTCGCTAGGTGGCATCCTTCCTCTCTTTCTTACTTGTTTAACTGATAATTGCGGACACACCGCATAATTACATAATTTCTTCAGATGGTTAAATGATTTGGAGTTGATTCTTTATTCTCCTCAGTGCAGCTTCTCAAAATATTCGGAAGGGGTTGCACATAGATCCTTGTACTCCTGCAGGGTACTCTTATAATGTTGATTCATGGAAGTCCTCTCCTAACTCACACAGTGAAAAAAGTCGATATCACCCCACTATCCAAACAAGGGGAAATTTTTCAGAGTGTAGATCTGCAGCATTGATGCTATTACAAAAGGGGAAAGGTTGTATTCACTTTTACTAACTTGTCCCTTTTAATTGAGATTTTCTTCATTGTTGTTTTTGTCTTAAAGTTGGTTATTTCATTTTAATTTTTGCAGAATCATGTTCTTATGAGCATTGCGATGTAGGGTCAACTTTTATACCTAAGCTTCAGGGGAAATTTTTGGCTACAGAAAATTTCTTCCACACATCCAAGGTTCTTTTTATGCTTATGATCATTGATTAATATGTTAAGTTTCATTTAGTGTTGTCTTGTCTACTATTCTGTATGACTGTGCATTTGTGTTTGTCTAGAATAGATGCATTGGAAATGATATTAATGTAGCACAACTCTATTATTGTTTTAACAGCTGGCATGCAGCATGCTCAGTTTTGCTTTTGCTGTTTTGATAATTATTGATACAACCTTCGGACTCAAATACAAGCGAAAAACAAGTCATCTTTGATGGACTCAAATATACACAAATTTCAACTAACTTCACCATATTTAATGCTGTGTTATCATTCCCAAAATACCATGCGATTAATATTTTCATGAAACAAGTTCTCATAAAATTAAAATGGATAGAAAAGGTAGTTGGGAGAATATGATTTTATTATTACATTAAGAAAATTAAATTAGGTTATAACTAATATTCTTAATGAGTTTGTATTTAGTTATTTTTGATTTTTTTTTTTGATTTTTTTTTTATATTTGAGTCTGGTGAGAGTACATCATTAGACTGATTCTTGATTCTTTGGTGCTGTGTTAGTTTTTTGGATTGGGGCCACATGCTTATCTGTCCAAGTTGAGGACTGCTGGGCAAGAATTCTGTGGAGAGGACTGGTTAAGGCTGAAGAAAAAATATGTCACTCATGCTGAGGAAGATTTACTCCGACATTGCTTCTCTTCAGCATATATTGTTGCTCTGCTTCATGACAGTCTTGGGATTGAGATGGACGATGAGAGGTATTCCCATTTATTTTTCTTTTAAAATGTTTGACTACGTAGAATGCAGAGATAGATAGTATTTCCTTATTGGCATTGAAATTCAGTCCCATTCTTACAAAAAACAACAACCTTTCCCAACTTTTAGTCATAATTGATTGATAAACTTATAATTTTGTTTCAACTGTCCTTTTGGACAACCTGGTCTTGTCTTAAATAGACCCACTCTTAACTTGACTCCTAGAGCATTGGGTTTGTTCGGGTATAGGGATGAGTTAGAGTCTAAAGAATGACCCGATAAAAATTAGGGTTGGGTTAGAAACAAGTATAATCTTTCCCAACCTGTCCCTTGGGTTAGCAAGCATAATTTACCCAAAATTATGGTTGGATTAGAAACAAGTACTCCCTCCGTGTCATATAATGAATGCCACTTTTGTTCATTTCACGTATATTAAGAAATGCCTATAAATAAAAGAAAGGAAATAATCATCTTACCAAGTTGTGTTTCTTAACTATTGGTGTGTTTTTTATTATCATAAATGCAAAGTAGAATTAATGCTTTTGAAGTATTTTACATAGTAATAATTGAATGGTGCCATTGGAAAAAATAATTGAGAATGACATCTGTTCTTCAATATGGCGTGGAATTCTGTTGCCACATTTATGATCACTTGACTTTGATAGAACTCTTGGGGCTCATGACACAGATGATCCAATACTGACAACCAATCCTTCTAGGCCCACCATCTGAAAGGTTTATCGTAGGAGTGGAAAAGTGGGGCGAGGGGAGATCAATGAAAAGTAGTTAGGATGTGTCCCTAGATTCCAGGAGAACTGGCTATTTGTAAAGAAGAAAGTTTAGGTGGGAGATATTTAGAAAGTGGTTAATCATTTGGTTAGTAGAGGACAATCTGACTCTGGTTATTACGTTTCTGTATTGTAGAGCTTTGAGCTCATCTCTTTGTATTCAATTCAATAATATACAGTTGCATTATCCATTGTTACTGAGTTCTATCAGACTTGGTTACCATTAGTTTTTCTGTTCTTCTATATCATGCATCCAAAATCTTTAAATTGAAAGAAGAATTACTGCATGCCCCTTGACGGCATTATTTGCACTTGACCTCTATTTCTCTAGTTTCCTGGCCCCACGTTGTAACATGCTTTCTCAGGTTCATGTGTGTGTGCTTGCACTTTTCCATTTCTGGGGTTTGGATTGCATATATATATATATATTTGGTTTTCACATGTCAATTTTTGTGTGTCCCTATTGGTTAAATCTTAATGGACTAAAATTACTGTTTTCCAGGATCAAGGTTGCTAATCAGGTAGGAAGTATTCCACTTGATTGGGCTTTGGGGGCTTTTATTCTGCAAACTACAAATGATGCAGATATACAGAACCATGACTGGGTTGCCCCCATTTTCAGTAATGGATCACCTACTCTCCTCTCACTGGTTGGAATTTTTATACTACTGTTGTTTACAGCATGGTCTATATCTCGGTGGAGGAAACCTCAGCTGAAGACAATTTATGACCTAGAAAAGGGACGTTATATAACTACGCGAGTTGGTAGATAATGCTTTGATTGTAGATCAGATCCTTGTTCTTGGTATACATACATGGAGGCATGTTGTGATTTTTAAGGAAACTATTTATCCTTTCTCACTTGATGCCGCATCATACCATCAAGGCCATGCTAGTGGGACTGATATTGTATATCATTTGGCTTTGGATGCAGCATGTGCTGATCCCATTCTTGAGGAACTAGTATAGAAAAGTAAGTTTCATTTTGAGTTTAGCCGAATCCAGGAACCTGGTGTTTTGCCACTCGCTATACTGGTGACAGATAACAATAGTAGGGCAAGAAGTGGAGCAAGTCAGTCTAGGAGAATTGCTTGGTGGAATTGGATGCTGCATCCTTCAACAGAAAATACCTTATGCGATCTTTGTGTAATTTTACCTAACTTTGTAACCAAAAAAAAAAGACTCAACTGGTATATTTGCCAATTGCTAAATGCAAAGAGGAACTTATCCTCATGTGAGGAGTGATCATGTCCCATTGGTTGAAATTTAAACGAGTTTCATTAAACCATGGAAAATAGTGTATTGGTTCTAACCTCCCTTTATTACTTGCCATGAAAAAGCTGAAGTCAACTATATGAATTGAGGTCTACTCGGACAAACCTCCAATGCGGTCCTACTGTATTTGTTAGACATGTTAAATGTTAAATTAGACAACAAAACAAAGATACATGGGCACTCCTAATTTTTCAATATCCATTCAACACATTTTTTTTTTCTCTCAATTACATCACCAACATATCACATTTATCCAATTACCATCTCTAATTTTCTTTCTCTCTCTCAAGATGTTTTTCTTTCTCTCTCAATTTGTCTACAAGGTGTATGGATCTCCACCTAATATTTTTGTAAATTATAAGTGCCTCATGAGTTTATTGGACTAGATATGGTAGGTCATCAAATATTATGGCTAAATTTATTGCTACACCGTCAATGAATCCTAAAAGTTACAGGTTTTTATAATTACCGGTGTTTTAACCCGTTACAAAAAAATTGTTAGTGTAAATATTTGTCAGAACACAATATGACCTCATTGGTTGCGAAATCACAAACATAATTGGAACTGACACCATGAGCCGTAGAGTAATAATCTCAACATTAGATATATTAAGATCTAACTCAACCAAAATAAATCTAAAATAAATCTAGTCTTATTATGAAGACTTGACGACATATCAACATTCGTCATCAACCGTTATTTATACAACCTTATAGATTGAATAATAATTAAGATATTATTTTTTTAACAAGGTATCAAAGATTACAAATTCGACAACTCTATTAACAATCTCTAGTCCACCTTAAAATTTCTCAGTTTCTTTATAAAAGTCTTTCTTATCAAATTGCTAAATTTCTCTTTGTTAATATTTTCCTTTTTTATCATTAAAAAATTGAAGAAATAACTAGATCCATGAAGCATAAGAAAGAAAAAAGAAACGCAATTTTGTAATAGGCTAAAAGAAACACACTTGGCACATACGCCATATAATAGCAATCAATCACTTTTATATAACACTCACTAATTTTAATAGTTCTAGTCACAAACCAATGCATGAAATGCAAGTTAATTTAATTAACAAAATTATAACTCCCAAACGGTAGTTAGACAAGAAATGTTGCATTTCCCATTAATCCTATAAGAAAGGAATCAACTACTCCAATTTGACCATATAGAATTTGTAGGAAACGTAAGAGGCTATAATTGCATGGTACCAATAATTTACTTCAAAACACCAACCATTTCGTAGGTTACTACGATAAATTTTCTAGGAAACTCAATTTTGAAACAAGTCATGCAAATAGAAGCTACACAAGTCATCACAACTCTTTATTAACACATCCAATTTTATTTCAAGGCACTAAGTGTGTGAGTGTACATGTAAGTATATAACACATAACATATAGTGTATATATAAGAGTTCCATTTGATTCCAACATGCTAGAAATTCTAGAAACAACATTAATTTTCTCAAAAGGCCATGTTGAATGTTGATGTGATTGGGAACAAGAAAAGGAAAAGATGTGGGAGAGTTTTTAGGTTCAAGAATTTTGGAGAACAAGGATACCCGGTTATGTTTAATGGGGCATCATTTCGTGAAAATGTGAATACTTTACTTGAATATGCAAATTTAGAGAGTGATTTCAATATGGGAATGCCAATGTGGTCATTTCAACTTGAATTGCATCATCACCCACCTTTGCATATATTGTTGTTTGTGATTGAAGAATCAATTGAGGATGCGATCAATCGTCATTGCAACCATTGTCAATACGTTGGTAATGTTAATATATAATAATATTTGCTTTGCATTCTAATTACTATAATATAATATTAATTCGTATATGATTAAAAATTATGAACCAAAAATTAGTTGGTCAAATTCTCATAAAAAATCCGTTTGATTGGAGAAAACATTTTTTTTGTCCTGCATCTAAAAGTTTTGCTTTTAATTGTGAAATTGTGAAGATGCAATTTATTTTCCCTCTGCTTTCTTTTCAAATATTTGTGTAGGAAATTCAAAAAAAAAACATTGTTTAGTGTGCAAATATTTAAAAAAAGTAAAAAGACAGGGGACTAATTTGTATTTAAAAGTAAAAATAGAAAACGTTTTCTCAAAATAAAAAAACTTTGGTGAGAGCATTTTTATCTAGAGTTTATTTAATTTACGAGTGTAAAGTTTTATGCAAATATTCAATTAGAGATTCCATCGTTTAAATATATCAAAAATATCATTTTCTAACGAAGATTAAGGAAAATACTTTTTTTTTAGTAAAATTGTTTTAAAATAACATCATATTATAATTTTAAAATAAAATAAAAAAAATAAAAAAAAATTGATATCTTGGTGAAATAATTTTAATACATATATTTTAATCTATTACCATTTCAAAAATAGCTAGACAAAATATCTAAATAGTGAAATATCTAAATTCTAAAATCTAAAAATGTTATTTTGCTGATCATTTCTACCATCTTGATTACTTCAATTTTATTGGGGTTTAGGATGGGGCAACCATTTAATTTGCAATAAGAAGTATCATTTCGTATTACCCTCAAAGGAAGCATTAAGTACATGTACGAGCTGTGAAAGTTGCTGTGATTCAATTGGTACAATGAATAATGGTGAGTCAAAATTAATAGAATTAGAGGGACATATGATGCATGGTGTATTTCACTCTAATGGGTTTGGACATTTGCTATGTGTGAATGGGTTGGAAACGGGTTCAAATTTGGGTGGGAACCAAATCATGGAGTTTTGGAATCGTTTGTGCAATGGATTGCAAGCAAGGTTAGTCAATTTCACACATTTCTAATATGTAAAATCTGTTAAAATTCATGAAGTGTAGCCATTTAAATTACCTTTCATGTTAAGGTTTTGTGAAAATTTGACTCAATTTACAAATTCTATCTTCAAATTATAATTAATTTTGAATAAAAATCAATTTTACTTAAAAAGAATCAAATATGTCTCAATTAATTTGTTTTAACAAAAATAAAAAAAATCTATTTGATATCAAATAAATCATAAATACAAATTTGAGTGTCAAATATTTCAAATAGCGGTCAAAATAGTTTATGATTAAAATTAAAATATATTTAGAAAATATCATACAATGGCTAATTAATTTAACCGTCATTTGAAATTTGTTAAGCATCAGTTGATCACATTAGTACTTTTTTCAATTTTTTAATGATCCCTATGTCCATTTTCATAAACATCATTTTAATTTTCACATTTATTAAAAAAAATGTAGTGCTGCGTCAAAGAAAAATATACGTCATCACGGGTGGACAATATTTTCCAACATGTGTGTAAAACTCAATTATTTTTTGAGAAAAATGCAAATATTTATATGATATCTATTGATCATAAATACACATTTGAGTTGAAAATATTTGATTTTACTACAATTTTTTGTTTGTTTTAGAAGATACGGTAAATCTCATCATAATTAAGTCACATAACTGCAGGGTTCTGAGTTCGAATTTGAGACAAGACGTTTAACTTAATAATATTGATATTTTTAAGTTGAATTAAAACTTAAAAGACGATTTTACTACAAATATCTTTGACGATATCTCACTTTTATTTTCACTTTTTTTTTTTTTTTTTT
>JBBPBS010000858.1:3516398-3568036 GCA_037974835.1 Cicer judaicum
ATTTGAGACAAGACGTTTAACTTAATAATATTGATATTTTTAAGTTGAATTAAAACTTAAAAGACGATTTTACTACAAATATCTTTGACGATATCTCACTTTTATTTTCACTTTTTTTTTTTTTTTTATCCCTCTGTCTCTCTTAATGCCATTCTTTTTTATCATTCATAATTTGAGTCTCTTAAAATAAAATCTAAATTTTTTGACCAAATTCACCAAGGGACCGTGACTTTCATTAATCATTACATATTTTCTTCTTTACTATGTGCCATAAGAAATTGTGAAACATTTAAAACGAAAACCATACATAATAGACTGTGTAAGTTAAGGAAAAAAGTGTCATTCAAATATTTCAAATAACTAAACAAAGACTAATTGATTAATTTGTACCAAACATGATAGGAAAGTAAGTTTGAATGATACATCACAAAAAAGGGGCATGGAACTAAGACTTGTGAATGGAATAGCATATAGTGAGCCATGGTTTGGTCGTTGGGGATACAAATTTGGTCGAGGATGTTTTGGTGTAACTCAATCAATGTACCAAAAAGCCATAGAAGCAATAAGAAGCATGCCACTATATCTACTAACACACCACATTGGAAATTCAAATCATGAAATCCCATTAATCTTCTCAAGGTATCAAACACTTTCAGATCACTCTCTTATCACACTTGGTGACTTATTTCACTACATGTTAGAGCTCAAATCGCGCCTTCCGCGCGAAACATGCATTGGTACCTACAACACAAGTTCCTTAGTCGAAACAAATTGTCGTTGGTCACCTAAAAGGATCGAAATGGCAACAAGGGTCATTGTTGAGGCCTTAAAAAGAACAGAATTTAGGTGGATTTCAAGACAAGAAGTGAGGGACGCCGCACGCGCCTACATCGGCGACACGGGCTTGTTGGATTTTGTTTTGAAGTCACTAGGTAACCACATTGTTGGAAACTACTTGGTTCGTCGAAGCTTGAATCCGGTTACAAAAGTTTTGGAGTATTGTTTAGAGGATATTTCTAATGTTTACCCTTGTCATGAAGGATTGATTTTGAGTAATAGTAATAAAGTTAAGGACAAGTATAAGATCACAAGAGGTCAACTTATGAAGGATATGATTTGTTTGTATAAGTATATACTTATTGACACAAAACCAATTATAGGGTCAGAATTTCTTTCAGCTATACCATTGGCAGCTAGGATAATTCTTGACACAAAATATCTTATTAAAGACTATGGAGAGATTATTCCTTTGCAAGTTGAATTAGGATCACAAGGAAAATTCAATCTTTATTGCACAATTTTGTTGAGGAATGTTAACAATGTAGAAAATGATCATGAGTATTATTTGAACAAGTCATTGCCAATGCTACCTTATGAATGTATCACATTGAAAAATTGTGCTACAATTAATGACTTAAAGTTAGAAGTTGAAAGGAATTTTAGGGAAATTTATTGGGGGTTAAGGAATTTTGTGGTGGAATCAAGTGGGAATTTGATGAATGTTAAGGGAAATGAAATGGTTTTTGGTATGATTGAAGTTGGTGGAAAACTTGTAGTTGAAGGTTGGCATGGTAGTGATATTGGAATAAACAAGATGGTTGAACAAATATGTGAAAGGGATCCAAACAAAGGTATTGTGGAGTGTACTTGTGGAACTAAAGAAGATGATGGTGAGAGAATGGTGAGTTGTGATATTTGTGAAATTTGGCAACATACTAGGTGTGTTAGAATTCCAAATGATGAACAAGTTCCTCATATTTTTCTATGCAAAAGGTGTGAGCAAGAAATTGTTCTTTTCCCTTCTTTGCCATAGTTATAAATGGAGTTATTGTTTTCTTTGTTGATGTTTTAGTCAATCAATCTATTGATCTTATAGGATTGAACCTTATTCTTTTTTTAGTTTTTTTTGGCATAGGTTGTTATTCTGGTTTAGTTTCAAGGATGTTAATTGAGATGTTTTTCTTAACTACATTGATTTTTATGTAAATTCAAGTTAATTTACAATAATGAATAAAAGTATTTCTATTTTAATTAATGGATTAACACATGACTGAAAATAGGGACTTACATAGTTTATATTTCTCGTTAATTGTTATAATTGATTTTTACATAATACTATTACAAGACATCTCGCATTTTCAAATATTCATTTAACACATCAATTTTTTAATTTTTTATTTATTTTTATATAACATTATCAACATATTACATATATCATATGACACTCGATCTTTATTTGTATCTATCTCTATTAACTGTATAGATATTTTTCAAATATATGTATATTTTTTTTATCTCTATCCTTGTAGTTAATATTATTACGAGCATCGATTAAAAGAAAGAAACTTTTAACCAAAAAGTAATTTCTCAGTGTGATTCGTAAATTACGTAAAAATGGATTTAAGAACTAATTTATGATTTTTTTTAAAAAATAAAATATATATTTATGAGCATTTTATATTATCTATAAATAAAATGATAAAAACAAACTCGTTATTCAGCCTAACAATTTTACTATTTGTCCAAAATAAATATTACGAATTTACATGTAATTTTTACTTAATGCATTTGTGATTAGTATAATTTATTTTTTGAGTTTTTTTTTCACGTAGAATGTTTTTTGGTTTTTGTTAGGAAGGTACAATTATAATTTTTTTTATACTAACATATAAACTGAATGACAGAGGTTTTGAAAATCTTGCAAATATCCTTACAATTAATTTTGGTTTTATAAGAATTTTCAATAACAAATTCATGAAAATATTATTTATTTTTGAGTTATAAATATAGCTTATTTTGTTAATATATAACAAGCTACCAACAACTTATTTGAGTTGTTCTTAATCCAATTTCTCCAAAACATTGAACTATGACAACATTTGTCATCTTTAGAGTGTGTTTTGTTAAAGTGTTGCAAGTTTTTATATTTAATTCAAATTTTAGAAAATGATGGGAAGAGAGCAAAGTCCCTCCTTATAGTGTCACTTTACTATTAATAATTCCTCTTTTAATCGATTTTTGAAAAAATGGGATTTATCTTTAATTAATTTATATTTTTTCTTAGACTATAATATTTTACCTAAATTATAGACCTCCTCCATTATCTTTAGTAGAAATCAATTTAACCCCACAAAGAAGAAATACTTTTTTCTCTCATTCTATCTGATTTGTCTCATGCATTTCTCTAAAAATCCAATTACATAGTCTATTATCATAAACTAAAGACATGCACATAGGAGAGAAAAAGAAAGGAGGGAGAAATGATATAAAAACTCTAAAGACGTGCATTGAGACACAATTACAATGTCTAAAAACTAAAAACATTTTTTTTATATTTAATTCTTTTTTAATTATTTAAAATTTGAATTAATTTTGTCTTAAAATACTGGTACCCACCTTTTCTCATCAGTACCTAAATTTTTTTCTTTATTTTCATTCAACTAACTATAAATTTTTGTTGAATTTGAATTCACAGTATTATATGAAATGCATAAAAATAGACAAATGCTAATGCCCTTTCATATATGGAAATATTGTGTCATAGGTAATTTATTATTCACCTATAAGTGACAACTTTTTTTTTTTACTCAATCTATAAGTGACAACTTTAATTTTGTATCTTTTCGTAGTCTTGTTTTATTTTATTTTTTATTATTATAATCTTTTTGTTCTTTTTCTTATATTATCAATTATTATTTTACTATATCATGCTTCATAGCTTAGTCAAAGAAATGATGTCAGCGTGACTAAGTCATAATTTGTTGTTTGAGTCGAATAAGACTTGCAGATAATCACATATTCAGAATATAATTCAAATTTGAAAGGAATTATAATTGTATTCTTTTGTTTCATAAATAAATTGAGAACTCAATTATGTATCATAAACATTCTTTATTTTATTAATACAACTCAACTCGATTAGTAATAATTTGTTATTTTGAAATGTGTATGTAAACAGAACATGTGAGAATGTATTGGCTTTCCGTTTTAAAATTTCAGTAATCTATATTTATATCTATCGATATATCTATACATAATAGATTTTGATTTATTTTAAATGAGTAAAATGGAAAGACCTATCTAATGATGCATACCAAAACAAAACACTCGTAATTTATGTGGACTTTGTTTTATTCTATCATTTGTAAAATTAAGGTATGTAACAATAGATTTACCTGAAGCATAACATGATTTTAAATTTGGTTTAGATTAAACAAATTGAAAAAGACCAACAAGTGTAAGTGTAGAGAGACGTGCAACAAATCATGAAAATATTATTTTCATTTTATATTTTTAAAAGTCTTTTAGAGAAAATTATTGTTTATAGAGATAATATGGAAACTTAATTAATAAGAATGTATTTCTGATAATTTTATAATATTTTATTATTTTTAGAAATATTGATAATTATTCAATTCAAATTTTTTTACGTTTTTATTAACAAAAGTAAAATTAACGCAATTTAAAGAAAATAGAAAATGTTTTTAACAAGTAAACCAACTAAAACAAAACTAATTAAAGAACGTAACAAATGGAAATGCAATGCAAAAAAATGAAGATGTCATATATTAACGTCATATACTATTTATTAATTAATTTTTCATATTAATTAGATTTATCTATTTAAGATATGATTTTACATAATAATTCAGACTTCTCTTGAGCATAGATAGATCGATAAAATAAAAATGAGGGAGAATTTTTTTAAGATGAGAAACTAATTTATTAACATTTGAAGAAAAAGTAAATTTCAGATTTTTTTTTAAATAGCAAATTTTAAATTTACTTTATATTTTTAGACAAATTTTATGGTGAAGTGGACAAAACAAATTTTGTAGGAAGTTAAAGTCAATAATCAATCGTTAATTGTCATTTTATTTAATGAGGTCGAGTCAGATTGTATGGTGTGTTTCAACTACTCTACACGCATCCTCACCTTTAGTTTGCATTTAAGTTAATAAAAAATTAAGTTAACATTTTAATATTTTTGTATTTCTTTCTTTAATTTTTTAAAATTTTGGAATTAATTTTATTTTCTTTAATATTTTAGTTTTTTTACAATATTCTCTTATTTATTTCTTAAATTATTTAATATTTTCGTATTAATTTGATATCCTTTAATATTTTTTGTATTTTTTATCATCCATAATCACTCAGCATTTATTATTTTTTTACTACCCAATATTTATAATTTATGCAATACTTTTTTCGAAAAGACATTTTAAAATCTCAAAAACGTTTTCAGAAGGATCAAACCCATCACTCTAAGTTTAATTGCTAGCACTTTGTCACCATATTAATATACTTGTTTAAACATATCAGAAAATATAATAATACATAAAAGTTAAATTTTTATTTATATATGTTATATTAATTATTAATTGAAGTAAAAAATTTATACAGTTCCATATCAAAATTAGAATTTTAGAATCAAAATTTGTTTAAGTAGATGATATTGAATCGTCAAAATAATAATTTAAAAGTTATAATTAGTTTAATTAATTAAGATTTAATTGTCACATCATTAAAAATATAATTTTTAAGTTATATTTAATCTAATTAATTAAGATTGAATGTAGTATCATTGAAATTAAATTTTATAAGTCATAATTAGTCTAATTTGTCAAAATTGAATATTTGGATTATTGAAATTATAATTTCATAGTCATAGTTTATCTAATTAGTTAAGAATGAAGCGTTGGATCGTTGGATTGTTAAAATTTAAATTTTTAAGTCAAAGTCAATCTAATTAGTCAAGACTATGCCGGTAGATTATCAAAATTAGAATTTATAAGTTATAGTTAATTTAATTGGATTAGATTGAATAATTGGATCATTGAAATCAAAATTGTAGCCACATTTAATTTAATTAGTTAATATTAAATTATGGATCGTCGATGTTTAAATTGTAAGTCATAATCAGTCTAATTAGTTAAGATTGAACCGTTTGATCGTCGAAATTAAAATTTATAAGTCATAGTTAGCCTAATAAGTAAAGATGCAACCATTTTATCTTCAAAATTTTAATTTCTAAGTCATAGTCAATTTAATTAGTTAGAATTTAATCATTGAATCGTCAAAGTTATAATTTAAAAGTCAGAATTAGTCTAATTTATTAATATTGAACAGATGGATCGTCGAAATTTTAAATTCAAAGTTATAGTCAATTTAATTAGTTTAGATTGAATAATTGAAATGTCAAATTTATAATTTATAATTCATATTTTGTCTAATTTTTTAAGATTGAACCATCACATCACTTAATATGGAATTTTTAAGTCATAATTAAGTATTTAGCTAAAATTGAACTATTGGATCTTCAAAATTAAAATTTCTAAACTACAATTAGTCTAATTGGTTAAGATTGATTTCTCAAATCATGAAAATTAGAATTTTTTTAATCGTAGTATGTCTAATTAGGTTAGCTTGAACCATTTGATCATTAAAATTAAAACTTCTAAGTCTTAACTAGAGGAATTAGATAAGATTAAATCATAGAATAATCAAAATTTAAATTTTTAAGTTATAATCAATATAATTAATTAAGATTGAACCATCGTATCATTGAAATTATAATATATCATTCATAGTTAGTCTAATTAGGTTAAATTGAACTATTTGATAATTGATATTAGGATTTCTAAGTTATAATTAGTCTAGTTAGCTAAGAATGAACCGTTGAATAGTCGAAATTAAAATTTATAAATCATAATTAGTTAAAATTAAACCATCATATCATTGATATTATAATTTTTTAGTCATATTTAATTTAATTATGTTAAATTAAATCGTTGGATCAATAAAATTATAATTTTTAAATTATATTTAATTTAATTAGTTAAGATTGAATCATTAGATCGTTAAAATTTAAAATTTTAAGTCATGATCTGTTTAACTAGTTAATATTAAATCGTTTGATCATCAAAATTATAATTTCGAACAGTTGGATTGTCGAAATTAAAATTTATAAGTGATAGTGAGTCTAATTAGTTAAGATTGAATCATTAGTTCATAGTAAGTCATATTTAATCTAATTTTATTGTTCTGACGATTCCATTTTAATTAATTAGATTAACTTTATCTTAAAAGTTTAAATTTTGAGAATCCAACGATTCAACCTTAATAAATTAGACTGCTTATATTTTAAAAATTTAAATTTCGATGATCCAATTGTTTAATGTTAAACAATTAGATTGATAATGACTCATATTTAAATTTTGACAGTCAAATGGTTCAATCTTAATTATTTAAACTAAATATGATTTAGGAATTATAATTTTAATGATTGAACGATTTATTTTAATTTAATTAGACTAATTATAATTAAAAATTTTTAATTTCAATAACTTGATGTTTAAATCTTAACTAATTATAAAAACCATGTATTTAAAATTTTAATTTTTATAATTCAACGGTGCAAATTTTTTAACTACAATTAATAATTAATATATTATATATAAATAAACGAATAAATAAATGTTGAAATTATATAATTTTAATATATATACACACCCTCTGTTATATGTATTAGTTTTCTATTAGCCTTAAAAAAATCAACTAATGTAATATATGTTAGATTTGCTCACATTTAATATAAGAAGAAATTTAGCTTGATGGCAAAGAATTAACCTCTATATATATATATAGTTTTTTTTTTAAAACTCATCAATATACCTCATTTTAAAAAATATATATTAAAATACTCTATTTCTTTCTCACGTTTAAGAGGTTGCATCTCAATTTTTAACCATTGTTTTTTGGTCTGTAGTTGAAAATCACATCTTAGATATGGGATCATCTATAAGATATGATTCTACATTAATATAATAATTCAGGTTTCTGTTGAGTATAGATAGATAAAATAAAAATGAGGGAAAATTTAAGATGAGAAACTAATTTATTAATATTTGACTATAAAAAAAGAAAAAGCAAATTTTAGATTTGTTTTAAATGGAAAATTTTAAACTTAATTTATATTTTTAGGCAAAAAAATTTCAAAAGTTTTTTATATTATTTATTTATAACAGTTTAATCTTTTATTTATTTTTCTTATTTAAATAATTTATCTTTTAAACAAGGTACACAATTTTCCTTATTTTGTTTTAGAAGACATGACATGTCTATAATTTAGCAATATTTTTTTCAAGTAATTATTTTGAGAGGAAACAATATGATTATTTTTTAAATTAAGAACTCTAACCATATATATTTTCTTACCTCTTTATCAAGTAGTTTAGCTCAAATTACATATCTTAAGAGTAAAAAGGTGTAGAACTTCAAAATTTGAAATTGAATCTCTAGACCAATAAAAAACAACTTTATATTAAATAAATAAATAAATGAGATTGGTGTATACGTTACCATCATCATTAATTTAATCCACTTCGTTACCATCATCATTAATTTAATCCACTTCATTCATTCATGTGATACAAATACATGTTTTTATTGAGACTTATAATAAAATAATGATATATAAATATAATAAAATTAAAGTGATTTAATAGAGAATACCCTAATAAAAAATGTAGACCTAACTTAATATAGTGGAGGAACTAAGAAGTAATATTTAGGGGAATATGAGCAAAATTGTAATATTTATATGAAACTATAGAATTATTTTAGTTTCTAAAATGTGTGAAGTATAGTAAGTATAATTTTCTTTGTATTGAAATTAAGCACATAATCAAGCTCTAGAGTTTTGTTAATAATTATATATATCAAACTTACTAATACAAAGTTATATTTAAAAACTAATTAAAAACACATCTAAAATTAAAAATGACTAACAAAATATATTAACTACTTTTTTAATATAAAAACTATTTAATAATTAATTATAACTCAAATAATGATATTAAATCTCTCTCTACCTTCACTTAACGGATTAGAGTGTAATTTACGTATTTTTCTTTGAATATTTTGTTAGGGAATAAGCTATTGTTTTTACTGTTACGGAATACGGATGGAAGTACGAAGTTAATTATGAACGATGGCAACAATGAATTTGGTGTCATTAAGAAACCAATAAATAGATTAGTTGGGTTAACAAGAACACAAGTCCTATAACTAATCATGAAAAGACCACTCACACGTGTTTCGGCAAAGTTGAAACCAACCCAGCAAGCGTGAGAGCAAGCAAACGCGTAAAAAATCACCATACCCATTCCACATTTCTTTTTATTGTATTTATTATTATTTTTATTATTATTAATATTGTTAATTTATTATCCTTTTTCTAAAGAACAAGATAACGCAACACAACACACACTGTTTCAATTCAACTTTCAATCGCATTTCATCCTCTTTCCTATTATCATCTTTGGTAATATTTTCTCTCGTTTTCTCTCTCGATCTTCCCATCCATCTAACAATTTCGGCTTTTCAATTTAAATAATAATTTTATTTGATTTGTTAGGGTTTTGATTTTTGTTGATTATTCCAATGAGCGATCACTTGGTAGTCTTCGTTGACCATCTCGAACGACCAGTTCCTGTTGACCCTGTTGAGCAGCCTGCTCAGCTTCCTTCCGAACCCTCGCCATCTCCGGCCGCCGTCGATGCCGCCTCTGGACCATCCGGATCCACTTTGCCGGCGGATCGTGAGGTTGAGGATTGTGATGAGGAGGAACCGCTGATCCAGATGGTGGAGTGCCGTATCTGCCAGGAGGAGGATAGCGTTTCCAATTTGGAGACTCCCTGCGCCTGCAGCGGTAGTCTTAAGGTATCAATTTTATCTTTCATTATTTTCTCTCTCTCTCTCTATATATATATATATATTTTTTTTTTTTAATAAATTTGAATTTTTTTTACGGAATGTGTTGTAGGATTTGAAAGGTGAAAAAATAGTTTTGTTTTGTTTGTTAAATATAATTAATTTTGCCTTTTGGAATGTATGAATGATATTTGATTAGAAATAATGAATCAATGTGAAAAATGGCAGAAACTTTTTTTTGGGTGGAATTTTGTTTGTGTGTTATTTAACCTTGAAGAGTCTGTGTTGATGGAATTTACTGTATCGACAAAAGAGTATCTTTTTGCCTGGGTAGAAGGTTTTAAGTTTTGTTATGCGTGTATATGTATATGCACACCTTCTAGTTTCTTCAATGATCTAGATGAATTTATGAAACATTCTGTTGGATATATTTAGCGTTCCTAATCTATGATGCATTGACACAAACATGGATATTGAACATGTCAACACCGATAAAATTTTGAGAAAATAAAATACTAATGGAATGTAACCACATGCACTGGTGTCGTGTTGGTGTCTGACGGTGGATTAGTGGTAACTTAATTAACCTAGTTGCCAATTTGATCAGTTGTAAATTGGGGATTGAGAACTAAATGATTTTGTGGGAAACTCATTTTTGGTTCCTGCTATTGAGCTGATTAATGCGTTAATGTGATGGTATCCATCACCCAGGCTTTAGATGAAGGTTGAAGAACATTGTTGTTGTGAGAGATATTGAATTTTATTTTTTCCATCTCTATTTTTGGTCTTCCTGATTCTTGAACTGTTGGTATTTGGTTTTGCACAGTATGCTCACAGGAAGTGTGTCCAGCATTGGTGCAATGAGAAAGGAGACATAACTTGTGAGATATGTCATCAGGTATGTTGTTATGTTTAATGATTTTCTTGATCAGTTTTCTTTTTGTTGGTGATGCAAAATTATGTGCATGGTTATTTTTTCAAAGTGGATAGTTTCATTGGATTCTAACTCTTATTTAACACCCTCCTGCCTAACCATCCTATGCATGTTTGTATTCATTCTAATAGAATTTTGGGCCTGTTTACTGATTTCAGAATAATCATCTACCAACAGTACCTCTAACTGTCGCCTCTTTTCTGCAATGCCTTTCCCTTTCTTCTCAAATAAACAAGCCACAGAGATGGTCTTCCTTCAGTAACATTAGAGCTTTCATTGCTTAAAGTTGATCACAAGTCATGTATCTGACATGTAGGGTTCCAGTGTAATTTACGTGGGTTTGAAATGGTCCATGTGATAATATTGTATCCGACATATAAGATATACACAACAGTTCTAATGGACCCATTCCTTTTTTGTATTCCAACATGGTGATAACTCTGTAGCACCAAATGGTCCATGGATTTGGTATCTTGTTTCAAAACCACTTAATGTTCCTGGACTTGTGTGATGGATGGCTAAAAATTAATCTATAAAATTATCCTAATTTTCAGTTTAGTTGGGAAATGGGATTTAAGGATGGAATATAATGCTGCCCTTGTACTAAACATGGCCATCTTCCAGAGGCATCCAAGATATTCTGGACTTTTAGATTCCTACCCTGAATGAGTTGATTTCTTTATTTCTGCGTTGTCTAAAAAAGAAAAAATTGGGGGATCAGGGAAACTTTAGGCATGTGCATATCTAAATTATACTTGGATTTTTTACAGTTTGTATTCTTAGATTGTAACATTGTATCTTGTTTATTTTTTTCTTTAACCTTTTGAATTGAAACCAATGCTCATTATCATGTGTGAATTGAAATCCTTCCACTTATATTATCTTTGTTGTTGTCCCTGATGATTGCCTTTTTTTCTTCTGTGCATGCAATGCTCAGCCTTATCAACCTGGGTATACTGCCCCACCACCTCGCCCTAATCCTGAAGAAACCACTATTGAAATAGGGTAAGATGATACATTTTTTTTTTTTTCGAAATAGTATTTGAGATTATGTTGCCTTGCCATTAGTTCTATGCCCATTATTTGCTTTGCATGTTATGTAGAGGCTACTTTGATTTATTTATTGACATTTTGAACTTGTCTACTTCATTTGTCATGAACTTTTTTTGCAGAGGAGGCTGGACATTGTCTGGTTCACCCTTGGACTTGCGTGATCCTCGACTATTGGCTATTGCAGAGGCAGAACGCCAATTCCTGGATGCCGAATATGATGAGTATGCTGCTTCTAATGCTAGTGGAGCTGCATTTTGCCGCTCAGCTGCTCTAATTGTAAGCCATTATTAACCTTGCATTCCATTTTACAAAACTCTAGAATTTGGTCATTTTTATTTGCACCATCCTTTTTGTGGTGGTCATGCTACTAGACAGTAGGTTATCGGCTCAAAAATGTCAAGATATTGGCATTCTCTGTGATTTATATATATAGAATTTTAAGAAATTAATTATTCTTGCTAGGAGCCCTGATGCCTCACTGCATTTGTTCAGTGTTTGTATTGCATACGTCAGTATGCTAGCTAGCATGATTTTAAACCCAATTCTTTTTATTTGTTACAGTTGATGGCCCTTTTACTTCTGCGGCATGCACTCTCTGTAACAGATGGTGATAATTCTGATGATGATCCGTCCAATTTTTTCTCTGTAAGTGACTTGTCTCTATTGCTTAAATGTTCACATGCCTACTGTTTGTATTGATTTAATAAAATGTGACGGGGAGCCAATCTAATTAGCCTACCATCTTCTGCAGCTTTTCTTGCTTCGAGCTGCTGGATTTCTTTTACCTTGCTATATTATGGCTTGGGCAATCAGTATTCTGCAACGCCGGCGACAAAGACAAGTCAGTGTTCATTCTAGTTATGACTAAATTTTGTTCCAGTTACTTAGTCTGTGTTGGTTTTGTTTTGAAATTATGCGATGTTGTTCTGTTTCAAGCTGCATACAATGTGTTATGGGAAATTACAATACATGCCGGAGTATGTTCTGTGATTTTCTTACTGGTTTTGGTATTTGGAACAGGAGGCTGCAGCACTAGCAGCAACCCAAGTTGCTTTTGTTCTACAATCTGGGCAGCGAAGAGGTCTACAATTTGCGATAGCACCAGGACCTACCGTACAGCAGGAACAAGTGTAGTATCTATGTTTTATGTAAGACACCATGGCATGTATGCCATATTAAGAAGGCTTGTTGAGATGCCATCCGTTATTAATCTTGATTTTCACAGCTCTAAATATATGTGTACATATACCACTGGCGGCAAAACTGCATGAGTACTATACATTCGATTTATCAATCTGTGTATGTATGTATTTCGATGTGTTCAGTTATAATAACTAGAGATTTATATGTACCATGATATGATTAATGGTCTGGTCATTTTATTCATTTGAGGGATATTTTGTTGCCACTTGAAGGATTCTACAAAAGGAAATAAAAGACTACATGTATTTGGTGTATACTATGGTCTCTTAACATATCTATTAAGTATTCATGTAGTGGGTTTAATGTACGACTATTTATTAAGTTAAAAAATGAACTTGGGTATGTGAGATGCACAAGCCAATTGTGAAAACAATAAAAATAAAAGTTTATGTTTTGAAATACTTATTTATAAATTACATAAAAATTGGTGTTTGTTTCTTGACTTTGACAATCAATTATCAATATGTTCAAACTCTTTTTTGATATCACCCATGAAAAGATTTTATATGCTTGATAAAATAAAGTCTTGATAAACTAAAGGTTTGATTATTGAGAATTAGCACACCTCATTAAAAATATTATTATATGATTGATATCTTAAATTTATGATAACCGAAACGATTCTCATTGAGAATTAAAACCTTCGTTGAAGACATTATATAATTAATACTGTAAGCTCTTTATAAACAAAAGGTTTTACATTGGGAATTAGAAATTTTACTAAAGACATTCTAAATGGAGTATGTATTCATGCCCAACCATACGATGACCTAGGATCAACATTACTTACAATAAAACATTATAGATTATAACCATGCGATGACCTAGATTCAAAGTTACTTACAATAAAACATTATAGATTATAAATGACCTATGATCAATATTACTTACCATAAAACATTATAGATATGTTTCGTAAGACACTTCATTTTTAAATTCTAATTTATGTAATTTTAGGGTATTTTGTGTTCAATTGCTTTAGTATTTAATTCAATTTTATTTTATTTTGTAAAATAAGTATCAAATATATATTGTTAAAATTTATAATATATTTAATATATATATATATATATATATTTAATATATATATATATATTTTGTTTTTTGAGATCCAATTAAAATTATTTATCGAAAAATAATTTAATTATGTTATAAAAAATTTAATACTAGACATTTTTTTAAAAAAATGTCACTTGTTGCTCAAAAATTCTCTTCTCATTTTTCCTATATTCGTAAACTTTATACGGTGGGGGTATGAGTGAAATTTATTAGTTCTTAACAAATATTTGTTGTTGCGGCTGTTGATTTTGTTAGTAATGGTTAAAAAAAATGAATTTTGATGTGTTTGAGTTATGTAATGAGTTATTTTCAAATAAATGAGTTTAAACTGAAGTTGAAATTTTACAAAAAAAATTTAGAGTTGTTAAAGTTGTGATACAGTTCAAACTTTAACTAAGTTAAAGAGTTTGAGTAAAAAAGTTAGATTGAAATTAAAATGTATAGAGTTAAAAATGTTACTCTTTTAATTACTTTTAGACTGAGCTTAAAAAGAAAAAGTTTAGAGTACTTTAGACTGAATATTTTAAATTTTTATATGTATACTTTCAATTTAAAAAAAAAAAAGTTTGCATGATTTTAATTAAAGTTTTAAATTTATTAAGTAAAGGTTAAAGTCTTGAGTTAGAATTTAATTTAATTTTTTTAAAAAAAATTCTAAGTTTCATGAATAAAAATACAAGCTTTGTTGATAAGAAAAGAAAAAAAAGTGTGTTGTGGTTAATAATACTACTAGTTCTTAGTCATTGTAAACTCTTTTAGTAAAATATACTCTAAGGGGTTATGAGTAAGAAAGAATTTGTAAGGTAGTTAAAGTTTAAGAGATTAATTTGACTAAGTCAAACACTATTTGATTAACAGTGTCGGCACGAACGATATTTTTCGTTGTGTTTGATTGTGGTAGTGATAGTCGTTGGAAAAATTATAACTAAGGTAAGGGCTCATTCCAAATTTTTAGTTTGCATATAGGAACCCTATATGTGTGATTGATGCATGATTGACTTGTGAATGTGTGATAATTAATTTTGACGTGAATATATATTTTTGAGTGAAAATACGTATTGTTACATGTTATGAATTGATAATTAATTTTTACGTGATTATATATTCTTGAGTAAAAATACGGGTTGTTATATGTTATGAATTTTATTGAGGAAAATCTGTCTTGAGTGTGCTTTGTGATAAGTATGAAAAAATATTAGTGTTAAATGAGTATTAAAATGGGAGTCTTTTAATAGCTGTATTTACATAATGAATGTTGTGAAAACAGTCAGAGTATACTCATGCATTTCATAGCTAGTAGTGACCGTGATGGGCCACAATGTTAGTGGTGACCGTGATAGGCCACGAGGTTAAGTGGTGACCGTGATGGGCCACAAGATGGTTCCATGACCGAGACTCGTTGACTACTTGGGTATACGATCCCATCTCAAGTAGGGCTACTTATACGAGAAGGGTAATAAGAACAAGTAGGAGAACTGGAGCAGTATATCTCATGGAGCTGGAGGTATAGTAGTTGGTCGGGGACTGGCGGAAAGGATAAGGGGTCGATGCTGGTGGGAAGAGATATTGCAGGACCATCTAGGTAGGCTGAGCCAGAGCATCCGCTTCTGGTGAATGATCCCTTACCGATTGTCGTTTGTGTTATGATATGATATTTTATTAATTTGTTTTAAAAAAAAAAAATGTACTTGCACTATTAAAAAACGGGGTGTTACATGTACAACATGAACTAACTCACATTCCCCATACTTCGGTAGGATCTTTTTATCAAAGAGATTCTTTTTCAAGTGGATAAGTCACTGTGATATAAATAATTAGATTATAAGGCATTTCCATTGTATAATTAGCCATATTATTAATGACATGATGATATGAATCATCTGGTTCTATCTAAATGATTTTATTGATACTTGAAATCTCAAAGTCGCGAGAAGTTGACATCTAATTTGGAGGTTAGACATACAACCAAAGGTTAAAAACTTTTTTATGGCAAATTTGTCAGAATTGTCTTCCTATGTGTTTGAAAAATTATACGATAGAGGTGTAAATTGTCGTGATCATTGTGTCTTTTGTGATGACGGCATTGAAGATATTTTGCACGTTTTCTTTTTGTGCAGTAATGGTCATAATTGTTGGCACCAATGCATGTTTAGTGATACTATGCAAAAGACCACTTTTGGAGAAAATTCAACAACTACTGTTATTTTTTCTCTTTAGTAGAGGCTTGATCATACACAAGCGGCGTCAATGGCAATGATACTTTGGAGCATGTGGCAACAACGAATTTATTGCATATGGAGCAATATCCATGAGAACCCAATACAAGTCATGAACCGTGGTATACAATTACTGAAGGATTGAATGTCGACACAACATATACAACAAAGACGTAGGTCGGTTGGTACTATCAATATTCCCATAACTTGAACTAAACCTAGTGATGGGAGGTATAAGAGTAATGTGGGTGCTATCTTCTCTAATATTTTTAATCATGCTGACATTGATATTTGTATTAAGATGATGATGATCGTTTTATTTTAGCCAAAATATAGTGGTTTACATCCATTTGCTTAGTTATTGAAGGAGAAATACTCAGGTTATTAGCTACTTTAAAATGGGTTCAAGATCTTCAGCTTGAATAAGTGAATTTCAAATTAGATTCAAAAGGTGTTGTTGATAATCTTAATTTTGTCAAGGAAACCCAATCTCAATTATGTGTTATTCTCTCATACCATAGAGCTCTTTTCGGTTCTCAATTTAGAAACTCAAAGATTGACTTTGTTAGGAGATAAGAAAATGAAATAGCTAACGCACTCGTAAAGATAGCCAAATTAATAGCTAATCCTCATATATTTATTGATATTTCAGATTATATTCATGATATTAAAGTACTAAATTTAAGTTTTTTTTTACAAATATAATATATTTCATCTGTTCTAAAATATAAGAAAAAATGTGTCTAAAAAAATCATGTAATTGATCCAAAATTTAGACTACTTGTATTAACTTTTTTTCAACTCATTTTTTTTTTTTATATTTTGAAATAACAAGAGTATTTTTGTTGTTGAAAGTTTTCATATTTTAGAATATATATCTATGCGTTGTCAAGTACTATTCTTAATAATAATTGATTGTTGTCAATTTATAATAGATTACTCAAATAATTAGTCTAATAATTTTTCACTTAGATAGATGACAATAATTAATTACTAAAAGAATATAAATTTTATTATTAGTAGTATTTTGATAGTATTATATAAGTTTTAATAGTATTTTATTATTAATAGCATCTTCAATGTCATATTTTACTACTGGACAGAAGCTATATATCACATATATTCATGAATTCTTTTTTAAAAAATTTAAAATTCTTTATATAGCAATAAAATATATTCTTTAAGGACAAATTTATTAATAGTCTAGTGGTCAATAAACTTTAATTAACAATGATTGCTCAGAAGAGTTCGAATTCGAATCATAACTGAAATAGTACTTGATCAAGATTTATTTACCTTTTGGTCGAATTTCTTTGTTATCATTTAGTTGAGAATAATTCACATATTAATTAGATAATTAGTTATAAAATTTATTAACTTTATAATTTGATGTATACGAGTATAGATATATAAGTTTGTTCATAAAATACCAGTTTAGTGGTAAGAGTTTGATGTTAAAACCTTAAAACATAGAATACAAATCTTGTATGAATATAAAATGATCGTTAATATTACAATTATTAATAATAAATTCTTCTTTGCCATTTTAAATTCTTATTCCCATGCTTTTTAAAGTGAGTTATTTTCTTTTATAAAAAAAGAAGTAAATTCCTTTTAAAAGAATTTGTATGATCAATCAAGTAAGTACTCTTTTTTGGAAGTTATATATTATTTTTCTTTTACTCATTATACAATTACTTGGTCATTATTATTTTGTATTTATTAAAATTCGATAATCATTCATTCAAATTGATAAAAATTATATTAATTGAAAATATCATAATTTATAATTGGTAAAATAAAAAAGGATGAATATATAAACAAATTCACAACACACAAATAGTATAGCAAAATATCTACAAATATGATAAAATTGAGATGTGCGGAATACCTATGTCTCCGTAGTTGTAACATTGACGATGCTAAAATCATTAACTTGTACTTGAACGTCTGTCTGGACAAAAACAAAACGCAACAAAACGAAAAAATAAAACACTGCAACAAGATGAAAAAATAAAACGTTGCACCAAGACGATGTAAATACAATGTTGCATTGAGACGATAAAGTCACAAAAAATACAAAAGATTAATTAAATATATGTAAAAAATTATTATTTAAATAAAAAAACAATTTAAAAGAGTAATTTCAAACAATAAACCACTTCTCTTAGCATAAACAGAGACCACAAGGTCAATTTTTTTACTAGAGGCGAAGTACTTTGTCGATGGGTGTGTTTGTTTCAGATTTTTTAGATGAAAAAATCTATATTTTCAAATTAAAAATCATTTTTTATTGTTTGAGTGATGTTTGTTTCATATTTTAAAATATCAATTTGTTAAAAAAAATAATTTTTTGTCTAAAAATGAAAAGCTAAAAACAATAGCTTATCACATTTACCTCCTGCTATAGATGAGAGAAAAAAAAGTTGAGGTAAAAACATTTTTGATGTATGTTTTAATGACAACAAATCTTCTGAAATAAATGATTAAGTTTTATGAATGATGATCTACTAATGATTGCAATTGAGTTTTATTTAAGGAACATGAATTACATAAGTGATCAAGCAAGAAGCCATTCACTTTATCAAAGTGCATAAGTATTCACTCAATAATGAAATAATCTCAAAAGGAATGTATCATATATCAATCATTCAAGAGAATGATTATTACATCTTCAAGATAACATCTTCATGAAGAAGATGATCAAATACATTCATACAATAATCAATTATCACACTATTATATAAATTAGAAGCAAAATCATTTGAAAGAAGCAAGATCAAATCTGATAAACGAGAATGTTCAGGTTATTAAACAGAAAAAACAAGAACATTCTTGACAATATTCTGAAAAACGAAGATCATTATGGACAACAGAACAAAGATCTTTCTCGACAACATTCTGAAAAACGAAGATCACTCTAGACAACAGTCTGAAAAAGGAAGAATGTTTTGGTTTTGACAACATTAATTCAAGAACATTCTGATTCACAAAGAACAAAGTCTTCTTTAATTCAAAATCGATCTCGGCTACAAAAATACAAAAATCTACATTACAAATCACCAATATTCATTACAAAGGAACATAATTATATAATCAAAATCATTTTGGACATATTCTTTTCATAAGATCAACAAAAAAGCAAAGCAATGCAACAAGAATAAAAAACAAGACTAATCCTCAAAGTTGATGGCTAAAGTAAGCAAGTACAAATTGAACAAAAATGATAAAGTCATTGCACCATTGACACAACTACATAACAAAAAGCTTGGCACACGACAATTGTCTGAAGTTCAAAATCCAGCAAATCGCTCAAAACAGAAATAAAATTAAAACAAAAGAACAATATGGTTTTAATCTAAGAACGTTCTTTTAAAGGAAAATGTGTGAAAGAGAACATTCTTGGTTATAAAGCACATAGTAAAAATCTCATGGTTGTGAAGACTAGACTAGCCTGAGTTGGGAACCAAGATATATTGTTATGTGAATTATATTTCCCTTATGTCCATTTATTTATCACTCACTTGACACTGATCTCATCGTGAAGTTTTTATTGTTATATTAGTAACTAAAAACGTTCTCCATTTTCTGTTTTCATAACCAAGAACATTCTTTGTTTTCTGTTTCCATAACCAAGATCAATCTTGAGTTAAAATCTTTCAATTTTAACAAGAAATTTTAAAAGGGTGAATTTACAATTCAAACCCCCTTCCTTGTAAATTGATATTGCTACTTCAATTGGCATCAGAGCACTGCCTCTAAGGTTTGGACACTTAACATTGTAAGAGAAAAATATTCAGTAAGAAGTAATATCAAAAGCTAACATGTGCTTAATGGAAAACATAGAACATAATGAGGTAACCATCTCTAATGAGGTAACATAGAACATATTCAGGAAGAAGAAAAAGCGAAACCTCAAGCTATGAATGACGAACTCATAAAGGTCATTGAAATCCTGCAACAATTTGATTTAGAAATGTTTGAGCAACAAAAGATTCTAAATGAGATATCTATACAAAATCATCTTCTAGAATGTTCTGAAATTAAGCAAGAAAATACCTCTTTAAAAATAGAAGTTCATGAATTGAAAAATGACGTAACTAATTTGGTAAATACCACTGAAACTTTTCAAAAGAACATGATAATTGAAGAAGAGATATTTGAGAAAAATGATTTACGTTTCAAGACTTCTCAAAATGAAAAAATTTATGAAAACTTTTTATCGTAAAAAAAAGAAGGATGAGAAAGGTAATAAAAGATGCTCTTACAGTAACAAAATTGGATTGATTTCCAAAAAAATAGAGAACATTATTGTCTCATATCAAAATATTGTCCAAGAATAAAAAAGAAGTGTCTATACTATTCAAAGTGTGCCCAACAACTATATTCATTTTAAAATGAATATTCAAAACCTTTTAACATCTATAAATTGAAGATCAACTGGAAGATGAAGACAAGAGTTCAATTTACAAATCTACCAACACTTGTTCAAGTAAGAACAAGTCAAAAACTCTTGAAGCAAACTCCAGCTCTCTTCAGTATATTTGTGGATCATTATTTACCAAGTTTGTGTTTCATTTATCTCAAACAAGTGTTGAGAAGTTTCAAGATTTCAAACACTTTTATTATACACATCATTTATAACTCACGTATTTCTTTTATGTAAGATTGAATGTGTTTGTAAAAATCCTTTCAAGGCTAAAAGGTGATTGTAAAAATCATTTCTAGGTAGAAAGGTGAAGATTATAATTGATTCTACTGTGATCAAAAGAAAAGATGTGAAGGAAAATATTCTTAGTTCTGAAGCACATAGTCAAAATCTCACGGTTGTGAGGACTAAACTAACCCAAATTGGATGAACTAGGATATATTTTTGTGTGAATTATTTTTCCCTTATCTTCATTTATTTATCACTCATTTGGCATTGATCACATCGTGAAGTTTTTATTGTTATATTACTAACCAAGAATGTTATCCGTTTTCTGTTTTACCGTAGACGAAATAATGGAACCCGGATGTGTTGATTGCTACAACTGCATTGTCATCATTCCAGAAGGAGATGGGTATGTAAACTATGATTGATTAAATTAATTATGATTATTAAATATTTCATTATTGCATGTTACATTATTTTATTAATTAATTTTTATATTTAATTTGCATGTAAACTTTGAAGATATCTTCCTTTTAAATCATCTGCAAAGGCAATTGCTGAAGTCATACAAGAGAAATACAAAAAACCATGATTGTCTTGGGGTGAGATAAAAGAGGATAAGACACCTCAATTTAGCGAAATTGATCAATTTTTATATTGTTTCAAAGTAAGTGATTACATTAATTTATTTAAGTACTAATTATATATACATTTGATTACTTAATTGAATTATATTTTTAATATTTTTTAAATTTAAACAAACAACAGACTAAATGTACTTGGAAAAGAGAGCATGATGCCGCAGTTTTGACTTCATTTGACCATCGCTTTTGAAAGCGTCTCTCATCTATGTTGGCTTACGCACGTAATAAGGGCGAGTAAAAACGGCCTAATTGGATTGGTGAAAATGTTTGGACTGCTTTTGTGGAGGAAGTGGAATACAAATGCTTACAAATAGAAGAGAGAAAAAACAAAGATTAATAGAGCATCTGAAAGGGGTACCAGTACTCATAAGGGAGGTTCCATGTCTGCTGGAGAAATTAAATATTATATGGTAATTAATTATTATTTATAATATATATCTATTAATTTAAATTCAATTAATCATCACATTTGACATTAATTTAATATTTTAAAAAAAGCAACTTGGAAGGAAGGTCACTCAGGCTAAGATACATCGCTATCTTCATGTTAATCCTGAAACAAATGAGTATACTGATGAATTATAAAAAATGATTTAGGTAATTATTATATATTAATTATTATATATTAATTACAGCTTTAAATTATTATATATATTAATTATTAACTATTTTTATTTTTTATTTTTTTATTTTTTTATTTTTAATATAGGAACAACTTCAACAAGTTATGAAAGAATGGACTGCTCATCAAGCTACTCTTCCTCCTGTTCAGCGAGCTGGTCTAGTGCAGCGGAAACAATATGAGACCGCAAGTTTTATGAACATCAGTGGTGGCAAGTACAAAGGGTGTGTGCTAAGTGCCGGTAGTTTATCATCAAAAGGGGTGGGAATAGGTCTAGTCAGGCCGAGCTTTGAAAGGCTTGAGCCTGACCTACGATAAATTTTTTAGGCCTAAGCTTGGCCTACGGCCTGTCATAGACATTTTTTTTGCCTGAGCCTGGCCTACGACCTATCATGGTCTGGCCTGTAAGCCTATCTAAAAGCCTTATTCACATTAAAATATTTAAATGTTATATTTTTCATTTTTTTAATAGGCTAAACTAAGCCTTTATGTATAAGGAAAACTATTAAAATTATAATCAAATATAATAAAATAATTACTAACAAGTTTATAATGCAACAACCTTCCAATAAAACAAAAAACAAAATGAATTCACAACTAACAAACTCTATAAAGTCCTTCAAAAATTACAAATCAAACAAAATGAACTTCATAAACAATTACACATATCAACCAACAAAACACATTCAAATTCCAATTAATGACAAAAATATGATATCAAATCTTCAAAGTGATTTGTATCTCTTGTTTATCAACCTTCAAAAACAAAAGAAAAAATACATATATGTTAGACACTGAGCTAAAAAGTAATAAATAAATAAGCAAATTATTAAAAAAATGAATAAATACTACTTGATACAAAAAAGTAATTTGAAAATAGTAATAATAATTTAAAAATATAATTAAATCATATTCAGTAATTATATATATTAATAAAAAAATAATTTTTCTAACAAAATATTTTTTAAAAAATATGAAACGAACACCCTTTAAACCCTAAAAAATGATTTTTGGTTTAAAAGAATAAATTTTTTATTGAAACAAAAGCACCCATTATTATCTCTCAAACAAATGCTCTCAAACAAAATCATAGCCAATAATAATATATAAAGGTAACAAATAAACAATTATTTATACATATATGATGCTCTACCCATACCGATTTACATGATTCTCATATATATAATAAATACAAAATTATTTTTGTAACAAAATTATTTTTTTAAAATATGAAACAAACACCCTTTAAACACTAAAAAAATGATTTTTAATTTAAAAGAATAAATTTTGTATTCAAATAAAGCGCACTCATTATTATCTCTCAAACAAATACTCTCAAACAAACTCAGATTATTATCTCTCAAACAAATCCTCTCATACAAAATCATATTCAACAAAAGAATAATTTTTCTATCAAAAGAATTTTAAAAAATATGAAACAAACACCTTTTAACCCCTAAAAAATGATTTTTGATTTAAAAGAATAAATTTTTTACTGAAACAAATGCACCTATTATTATCTCTCAAACAACTAGGAACATTATCTCTAAACAAATACTCTCAAACAACTCGGAATATTGCCTCTAAACAAATCCTCTCAAACAAACTCATATTCAATAATAATAAATAATTAGGGTTTACAAGTTTATATGTTGTTTACATACCTATTTGTTGGAGTGAGTGCAATGGAAATTAGAAGAAAAAAATGAACAATGGAATAAATAGTAAAATATATATAGGTTGGCCTGTCAAGCCTAATAGGTTTTTTTATAAGTTTGGGTCTGACCTGTTTAAATAAATAGGCTTTAAAAACAGCTTAAGACTAGTCTTTTTACTAAATAGGTCAGGCCGGGCCATAAATAGGGCAGGCCATAGGCCCCTATGGACGGTCTAGCCTATTCCCATCCTTAATCATCAATCTTTGTTAAAGGTCCAACTGGCTATATTCAGACTGAGACGTCTTCTTCTTATGATAGTACAGATCGATCTCATCGTCCGTCGATAGATAATCTTGACCAGTTAAAGGAGCAATGGGCAAGTGAGCAAGAAGAAAGGACACAACAGCTGATACAAGCCGCAATTGATAAATTGAATGAGGAATGGAAACAAAAGTTTCAAGAGCAGCAGCAGCAGTTTTAGCATCAACAGGAATTTCAATAACAAAAATCTTCATATCCTCCTGTGTTTCATCAATAGTTCTCGCCTCGGCCTCAATACTTGCATCAACAACCACTTTTCCAGCAGCAACAAAATTACTCTCAATACTCCCAGCAGCAGCAACTGCCTCCAAATTTCCAACAGCAACACCAGGATCCTTCGAACTCTGCCTTCCAGCAACAACAATATTTTCATAATTATCAGTATGCTCTGTTATCTTCACATCAACTTCCTCAACCTCAACCAGATCATCAAACTGCATACTGACCAACTATGCCAACAGCTGGGTTGATCATACCAGATTTAAATCAACCTCAACCAGCTATGGCTCCTCCTTCGACTAGTAGTGGTGCCATTGAAGATGAAATTTAATTTCAAACCATGATGTCTCCTCCAACACAAATTAATAATACTTTTGAGGGACTTCTTTCGTCGGGTAACATTGCAGGAAATAATGATGGTGGGAGTGGAGCAAATCAGATGAATTATTATGAGGATTGATGTCATTTGAATAATTTCATAATTTATTTTTGGGTTGTATGAACACATAATAATTATGTTGTCCTAGTTAATTATTGTTTGTTTAATTTTGAGTTTGTAAGACATTATTTATAAATTTTGGGTTTGTAAGACATTATTTGTTAATTTTGGAATGCATGTTTTATTTGATTTTGTGGTAATTACTTTAATTATTATTAATATTATATTTTTATATATAATATTCATTTTAATTTTAATATTTAATTAAATTTAATTTAAGTTTTAATTTATTTGTAATTTAAATTAATCTTTAATTATAATTATAATTTAAATATTTTATTTTAAATTTTTAATTATACTAAGATTAGTTTATTATATATTAAATTTAATTTATAATGATATTATATTTTAAATTTAATTTTAATTTTAATTTTAATTTAATTATAATTTAAATTTAAATTTTAAATTTATATTAATTTATTATATATAATATTATAATACAGTATTAATTTTGAATTTAAAAATGAATTTTTTAAATACGTAATATTTTATGGCGGCCTAAACCCTCACAAAATATATATTTTTTAATCAACATGGTACTTTGTGGCGGCCTAAGCCCTCACAAATGAGGGAGTTTGTGGCGGCCTAGGCCCTCACAAAAGCTGAATTTTAAAAAATCAGCATGTCCTTTGTGACGGCCTGTGCCCTCACAAAGGCAGGTTTTTGTGGTTGTAAATGCCCTCACAAATGCAGTATTTTGTGGCTGCAAAAGCCCTCACAAATGCCAACGTGTTTTTCAAACTTTGTGGCTATAAAAGCCCTCACAAAAGTTTGTCACCAGCTTATTTGTGGCTGCCTAAGGCCCTCACAAAATCCTTCTTTGTGGCTGCTATTTGCCCTTTGTGAGGGCTTTTGGCCCTCACAAAATCCTTCTTTTCTTGTAGTGCACTAAATAAAAATGATTTGCCTTCAAGTTTTATCTTTGGTACAACATCATCTTCCGCATATATCAATACTCCACAGTAAGTCAAATAAACTAATTACATAGATGATAATTATTTTGAATTAAATTAAAGTTGATCCAATTAAATAAATGATAATGATGACATTAATGAGAGTTAATGTTGTTGTAAATTGAAAAATAAAGAAGTCTCACATAAGAGGAATATTACACACTAGTAGTATATATGAGGTAGATGTATAGTACCTATAGTGTGTCTCAACTGGACCTCTAACTTGGGGTGTGTCAAACCCACAACAAAATTGCAAGTGTTTTTACAAATTTTGTATGATTTTGTTATTAACTAATAAACAAACTTGTTTTTGTATTATTTTCTCATTAAATATTATTGAAATAATGTTGTAGATAAAGTTAAACATTTTAAACTATTATTTTTCCATGTAGAATTTTGTTTTCATTAACTATTTAAAAATATAAATGAAAATTTACATTTTCTTTATTGTATAAGTATAAATGAGTATGATGATTCATTTCTATCGTTTCAGAAATCTCTTACGAGGTTTATCATTTTCAACATCTTGTTTATCTTAAAAAGCAATTGAGTAAGTAATTTATTAAAGTATTTAAATATGATCAATATGTATCATTTTGTTTCATGGAATTTAACATATATATATTTGTGTTCTAATGTAAATATAGGGAGGGTTGGTGTGAATGTAAAGGGGGCACTTTGCATGGTCTTTATTGGATAATTTTGAATGACATCATGGATATACAATAAGATACGAAATGATCTATGTAGATTATAAAAATGGTTTGACAAGACATCAAAAACAATCAAGATTATGGTTCAAAAAATTTCTCAAATCAAATATCAAACCTTATAAAGATTTTATTTAATACGCCTTCCAAATTCCTTATGAAGTATAGTTGTAAAACAAATGCTTCATTTTATTTAATGTTAGAATAGCAAGAATGTAATTTCTGATATTATGTAGATTTAATATTTATGATTGATTTTATTTGTTGATTCTATGTATCAAGTAATTTAATTTTGCATCTCCTTGTACTATTGTAGAAAAGACTTTTTTACACCCATGGTTACAAAAGACTATTTACTATTGATTATAAAATCATAATGAATTTTGGCATATAGAATAAAAGTATTTTTTAAAGATGAGAGATTTTACAATTATTATGCTGAAAATATTTTACATAGGATATCTGATATTTAAAATATGTTCGTGTACATTAAAATTAAGTGTATTTTCAGAATTTATTATATTAAGATATGAATGTAAGTTTTTTTTTACGTTAGATTTAGTATTTTGATGTAGGCAAAATTAAGTTTTAATTTTATTAATTTTGTGTGTTTTTGTTAATTCTTCAATTTTCACTATCTATAAATCTTGAATGAGAAAACTTTTTTGGAACTTCATTTTATCAAATTGATACTTTATTTTATCAATTGATACTTTTAAGTTTGTGTTAGAAACATACTTGATAGTCATATATACAGGGCATTATAGACCTTTTGAAAGTGATTTTTTAATTTGATGTTTTTCTCAAACGAAATGGTTCCCTTTGTGTGTTAATATGTTCATCAAACCTCCTAGAAATTGATAAGTTGACTAAAAAAAGTCATGAATCATTCATGCAGTTTTGTTGAAATCTAAAAATTTAAGTGATTCTTCGTGTTCAATGGAATCGCCACCAATAACTTATTTAAATAAAAAAAATATTTTTAAAAAAATTATTTCTAAATAAAATTAATTTTTTGAACTAAATTTAAATTTGAGAGTTGATTATACATAAAGAATATATTAGTACTCTACAACATCATTTTAAAAAAAAGATACCTTTTAGTTAAATGTGCAAACTATATTATTTCTAAAAAATATTTATTTTCCCTTTTATTTAAACAAATAAAAATTGATAATGCAAAAGACTTAGTAAATATATTTATTGTTCAAATTAACTACTTTTGGTGATAATGAGTTATAAATATTACTTTGAAATAAAATTTGTGTCAATTACAAATTAGAAACAATGTGTATACTTCTTATTTATATCATGAATGTAAATAAAATTGTTTTAAGTGTTTAAAGTTGATTATTTAGTTATATTTAATACTTGAAAATCTACATTAACTCTTCAACTTTACTGTTGAAGTCTGGTATTAAAAATATACTCTTTTACACTCTCCTCCTCCCTACATGAGGAGTAAACCACCAATACATAAAACAATCGACAATAATAGAAATTATATGGACTTTAGATAATTTTTATTAATATCTTAACTTAAAGTTAGAGAACAAATTTGTTCCTTTAAGGATTTTGTACCTTTTGGTTCATTTGAATCAAGTTATCAAACTGAACTGTTCATGAACTTGAATTGAGTCGAACTCAAATTGAAAAAATAAATTTGTGACGAACTCAAATTAAATTTTAAATTGAACAAATTCTTATTAAATTTGATGGCCATTAATTGATGGATAACATAGTAACAGCATTATATCACACACTTAAAATAAGAGATGAAAAAAAAAAAAAAACTGAATACACAATATTTACTTGTGTGAAAATCTATTAAAAAAATAAGGGTAAAAAAACCACAGGACAATTAAATGACCTCACGCTTACATTGATTCGGTTTAAAATATTTGACTGTCCAATTTGTATTACTCATTAGTCATTACCCTTCACCACTTGTATTAAGCGGCAACAAAACCTGCTTAATTTACAGCTGTCCAAGGAGATAAAATTGGTTAAGATATATAATCCCAAAATTCTTGTTAATAGTTTATTCCTCATGTTTTGGAATGTATAAAATTTGAATTTTAATATCTGACATAACAAAAGAATTAAATAATCTATCAAATAAAAAATAAAACATAGAAACATGATATGAAAATTTTCTTTATAGAATTATAAATTGAGCTCTTTTAGCCATTTGTTTATCAAAGAATAAAATAAAAAATTGTAGTAATTATTTCTATTATGACATTAATTACTCATCAACTTCCACATTTTCATAAGGTGTCAACTAAGTGATAAAAATTTGAAATTATAACAAAATTTAAATTAATTAGTGATTATCTCATCTCCATTTTTCTAAAATTTACTAAAACAAGCATATGGTTCATTGTTTTAATTCAGAGGTTGTAGCTGCTAATTGAAGCAATTGACAGATAAGGATCTCTGGTGGGGCTACAGGGGAAATTGGCGTCTGATTAATTTATTTTCTTCAAATTCTCTTTAGAACAAAGCAGATAAGCATATATTCTAACACAGTATTGTGATGATTATTATTTGAAGATGGGCCTCAAATTTTAAATTTTGTTAGAAGAGACAAGCATCTTACTTTAGCTTATGTTTTGGTGACATTCTCTTTGTAGCTCAAACTTTTTCCCTTTCTTTTTGTAAAGATTTACTATCTGCAACTTGGGTCCCTGCCAATCATACGTTACTCAAATGGCATATGCTCCAAATTAGTGATTCATTCTTAAGCTTCAAAATGGAGATATAAGGTTGATTTAGTAGCTGAAGTGGAATGATAAAGAGATCGAAGTTTGATCGTCATCCTCAATAAAATATTAACAATAATAATTACTATCATTTACTTGAAAAAAATGTAAAAATGCAGTAGCTTCAAAAACTATTGCATAAACTTAACTATTTTTCTTGTTCTTATTAATATTTATTTAGTGTTTGTTTGTGATCAAATAGACTTGAGTTTAAAAAACACAAAGGTTGGTTAAAATAGTTTTACACTAACATCTAATAAAATATCATGATATATCCACATAAATTTACTTTGTAACATCATCTTCAAGATAACAGTAAAATACTGCACTTTGATTACAGATTACTATAAAATTATTTTATTGTTGGCGGCCCATGTCCCATATTCTCTAGACTTAATCTCTTAACTTGGTTGGACCATGGTTCGTTCAAGCATGTTTAAGTTGTGCAATTGCACTTCCATATGTTAGAGAACACCAATAATATTTTTTTTCACGGTTAAAGTTTTTAACTCAATTCTAAGGGGCCATTTATTTTAATTCTAGGCGCACAAAAGAATAATGCTCTTTTGAGGAGAAGGGAGGACATTTGACAGACGGGAGAGAGAAAAAATATTAGAAATTTTTTTTACTTTTTTCGGAATGATGTTTTTTAGAGAACAATAAATGAATGTTTATTATTAATATAATTTTTTGACAAAATATTAAGAGTATTATAACAACATAAATTAAATTTGAAGAATTCATCAAAATTCTCCTCCAATGCAATTTTTTAGTTCCTCCAATTTAGGGAGATTTTATATTATGAAGAAAAATAAACCTCCAAAATCCTCCCCTTTCAAAATGCTCTGTTCTTTCCACTTCATCCTTTCTTTTTTTAAGGCCTCTCCTCCTAAACTCCCAAACACAACCTTAAGATGCAACACAGAAAAAATGGGCCCTTTTTCTTTGGCCCTAGGGATAAGAGTACACAAAAAATTTCTTCAAAACTTGTCTCTAATGATGTGACTTGATTTCCATTAAAACATTGAACACTCTCCCCTTCGCAAAGTGATATTTAATTGTTTTTGAAATTCATGCATAACTTATAAAGCAATATTGACTATATTTGTTACTGATGCATTTGTAGAAGAAATGTTTTTTTAAATTGAAATTGTTAATATTTTATGTCATTTTTTTTACATAAACATTTTGTAATCTTATCATATCATAAAGCAGATTAAATAATCTTGTTATGATTTCTATCATAAACGACTTTTTAAAGAACCTTAATTATGAGAATATTTGTAATGATTTTGTAGAAAATACGAGAATAAGGAAGTTCTCATGCACTTCCAAGAACAAAACTAAAAAATAAAGCAAATAACTAAGCAACAAACTATTCAAAGTTAAGGTATACTAACTGTAACAATTACAACTCTTTATTTTGTTGCTTTTATGTTCTTTAATTTGCTTTGCCATTCTTCTTTTTCTCTCTTTCGAAGTTGTGTGGTGGCCTTATTCAGTCAGTGCTCATTGTACCAAGACCGTCATGCTTAGCATTATGGGGCACACTTTGGTTCAAAACAAATTTACAAAGAGCATACAACTTTAAGACCAGTCTTGAGAATCTAGGTATGACATTATGTGCAAAATTTTCACCTTTGTTAATACGTTACTTACCGTACAAAATTTATTAACATGAAGTGGGGTCCAGCATGAGTTTTAGAATGGACAGGGTTTTATTCTGTAACGGAAAACAAGAGTATAAAACAAGTTAACCTCATTATTGCTCATTATTGTACGTACCGTACCACATGTTATTAATCATAAGGCCCCACTATCTACATTTTGTATGTCCTAATTTGGCAAGTGTATCTGAACAAAAACATGAGTTGATATCTAAATCATATACAAATTAATAGGCGTTCCTTGGATCAATAAGACTTTTTTGGAACACAATAGTAAGATTTTTTATTTCCAAAATCATTCTAATGAAACAGTTCTCAGTCAAAAGAAGAAGAAAAAAAAAGTAAAGCCAGTAGTTGGATCCCCTCAGAAACCATGCAAGAAAAAAGACCACAAAAAAACATATAACTAAATATTTAAAATATCTTTTGTTTAAATAAAAGAAGCTCGTGTCCCTTTTATCTTATGGTCTAGGCGCCATCTACATATTCTACAAATGCATTGAATTTAGCTCCTAATTTGAAGTATTTTTACTTAGTTTGCATTAGTTAAAGTGCCAAATTTGAGTTTTCTTCTACAAATACGATATCCCTTTCCTCCAAAAATATAAACAAGATTGAGTCTATAATAATTGATGTAATTGATCCAAAATTTGAACTATTTGTATTAACTTTTTTTAACTCATTTTTGTTTAATAATATTTTGGCACAACGTGAGTATATTTTTTTAAAATTTCATATTTTAAAAGATATGTCTAAGGATACCCGTGTATTCGACAAATCTTCCAAAACCTTGCATAACAAATATTTGTACGTAAGGGACAAGTGAGAACACTACTCGTACATACCCGCGCCCCGTTGTCATATGTGCTTGTGCCAATCAAAGCAAGGTTATGTAACAAACAATCTAGTATCAATGCATTCCAACATTAGAATGTCACATGTTACGATGCAAGGGGTAAGCTAACAACTAATCAGAGGGAAAATAAAGAAGCATATTCTTTAAGGGCATATGGTTTGCAACAAGGTGACACTCAAAAGGAAGTTTCAAACGTTAGGAAGAAAAAATAAAAATGGAAAGCAACGAGTCACATAAACTGTCACTTTAATTGGATGATAAAAAAGTATAAAAAACAAAAAACATAAGAGAGAGAACATAAATTGTTCATGCGCTGGTTGTTTGTTTCACTTGGACTATGACCAGTCACCCTTCATCTTATGAAAAATATGTCACCCAGTTGTGATAAAGTGGGGAATTTATGCTTTGGACAGTTCCAAACTGCATGTGATATTTTGAGTTTAAAAGAAAGTAAAATAAGGAAGAGAGAGAGAGTATGAAATTTTGAAGGGACATATATGGCTTGGCAACCCATCTAAAAGTAGAACAAAGCATAAAGAAAACACATTCAGCCAAAGAAAACAAGCACTGTTTTATTTTTGTTACCTTGGGAAGAGTGTTTGGAATTCTAAAGCCAACAAGGGGAGATCTTAGAAGTTAGTAAAGAGCATAAAGCAATAGTTTGTTTCTTTTGGGGACTGTTCTATTCCCACATTTATTCTTTATATGAGCTGCTAGCACTATTGCAATCTCCTGCTTCTGGCTGGCCCATTTTTTCCCCTGTCTGCTCATTCCAATTAAAAGTAACAAATGTTTAATAAGCTCTTTCTTAATCACAAAGAAATGATTATTTACCATATTAACCCTATTTAAGACCTGAATTTGTATATGGAGTAAACCTGCATTGTATGCAAATATGTAAGGTAACTTTTTATAGGCATATAGTGTATTTTGTTGTGCTAAAGACTTACGATAGCACTGATGTGTAGATCCTACGATGGGGAATATAAAATTAATATAAATCCTTAATTAAAATTAAATATATTAATATTTTACATGTCAGTTTTAGTCATTAAAATAAATAGTATCAATTACTCCCTCCATCCTCATATAGTATAAGCAAAAAACTAATTTCCCGCTCATTAAAAAAAATAGTTAGTTGCTCAAAAAAATGAAAAGTAGTTTGTTTCATTTAATTTCTCAAAGTACTTAAAAAATAATTATATTTTCCAAATTACCCCTCATGAGAATAAAAATTTCATTGAAAAATAAAATTTAAATTAATTGAATGGTAATTTCATGCTTATTAACATGTTTATATTTTAGATCACCGTAAACAACTTTTTTTGTTTATATTCTAGATCAGAGAGAGTATTTAATCGCTATGATGTGCCATTCAAACTGGTACAAATTTTAAAATATAAAGGCTAAAGTATGTAAAAGTATTCGAGGTATTCCATATGATACATATAGCTACCAAAGTGAAATCTCAATCTTTTTCTTCCAAGACTAGATATTACCTCTTTTTTTGTGGCAATATAACCTGTTACTAAAAAAACAAAACAAACCTATACATGGAAAAAATATATAACCTGCTATATTACCCCTTGTAATCAAGAATGTAAGACCTATTTATCCATATGTACACAAGTATAATAGTATGATGTGGCAAGTTGGCCAAGGGTCCAATCGACTAGGTTTGGCTTCTTTTATTGAAAAAAGCATGCCTAAGATAGATGTATAGGGAAAGAAATTGAAAAAAAAGAAAGATACTTGGCCTCTCAAGGATATTATCCCAACCCCTTTATTCATTCTTGTCAGATTCTTAAATAACAGCCTTAATTAGTTAAGATTTCAGGCTTCTGATTCGAGGTGAATCTAAAATTCCCGTAGGCCCTCCCTGCTTTAAACTTTAAAGCTTCCACCAAATCTAGTGGGACATATATAACAAGCTTATATCTACAGGAATGGACCATAAGAACACAGATAGAACTTGCAGATAGCTGCAAACTCTCTTGTCTTGTGTCACTCTAAACAGAAATAACATACCTTTTATTCTTGTTTTAGAGAGAAGTGAACATGGTGTTCCATCCTTCTAGAATAATTCTTCTTCTCTTTGTTGGGTTCTTAATATCTGTTCAACCAAAGCAAGTATCAGGCCTGAGAAGTTTAGAAATTGCACTAAGACAGAGCCAAAAAGAACATAGGATAATGTTGCAGAATCAACATACTCTGAAAGCTACAAAGGAAATGTTGAACACAAAGAAGAATACAGCAAATGTCAACAATGTGTCTGATCCCACAAAGAAGAGTTCAGCAAATGTTAAAAACAGGCTTGATCCAAATTATTCGAGCAAAAGAAGAGTGCGAAGAGGATCAGATCCTATTCACAACAGGACTTAACATATATTGTTCGCTTGACAAGGAGAGAAAGCGTAACTAAGCTAAGTCGCTGACATCCAAAAGAGTGAGAAACAGAAGTTGGCATGCTTGGAAATGCAGAGCAGGTTAGAAACATAGTGAGCTGTACCTGCATTCTCAAAAGTTCTTCACAACAGTTGGTTGGTTTTTTCTCTTGTTTCAATCTATGTTTTAAGAGTTTTGTGATAGAGAGACATCGGGCATGTATTTTGTACAGTCAAGCTACTACATAAATTTTGGAAAGCAATTCAATGAACCAGCATCATCTAAAATGACAGTATAGATGATGATCCCAGCTCCTCAAACAGAAAATGTTGATTTGCACTAGTATTCAGTTTCAGCGAGATTATAGTGAAATTCTTTTGTAATGTCATGTTTCAGAAGTATTCGAATCTAACGAACTTTCGTATCTTCAATCTCTGGACCCTACAGACAAGTCTTATTACTTAACCAACAAAAGTAAAGATGTTGAGTATTATATATTCTTATCAGAATTTCGAACACATGTACTGTCTCATCATGTAAAACAGTATTTTATAGGAAATTAGGAATTTGTCTTTACAGTCTTTCCCTTCTTATTTCTTCTGCTTTTGTGATTCTGGTGTGCATGTTTTGGTGAAAAGCAAATATGGTTTGCCCATGAAAACAGAACAAATAATAAGAGTAGTGTTAACAAAACAAAATAAGTTAGTTCATACTAGTACGATACAGAGCATGCTAGACTCACCTGCATGAGACAGGATATACAACTTACCAATTTACCAACAGCAAGGCATTACTTTTATCAACAAAATATAATGAACATCAATCAAAGTCATATACAAGCTATAATAATAATAGAATATGTGATGCAAACTCAAGGACGTGTTGCTTCAACATCCTTTCAATGTATTGTACGATGCTGGAAATAATGAGAACAAAAACCAAAGTTAATATCCTTTCAATGTATTTTATATTTCCACTTTCTAAAATGTGTGTTCATTTTATCTTGATGAAAAACATTTTAAGTAAAACATTGTCCTGGAGAGAAAATGAAATACTAGTTAATGAAGATACATTTCCGAAAATAATGAAAATACTTTTTTGATATTTTCATTGTTTCAAAAAATATAGACAATTGTCCACTTCATAAAATCTCTTACTTTCTTATCAACCGGTAAAATGAAAACAAATTCTATGAAATGAAAACAGAAAATATTTTCACAAAGTAAACAGACTATAAGATTCTTAATAAATCATCAATGTGGCAGACAGCAAAGACGAATGAGGATGTGAATAGTATAAAAATTGTAGGTTTTAACGTTTTTTAGTAAATTATGGTTTGACAGATCAGTCACAAGCATAACGTTGGGATTGGAACATGATCAGCCTTATATCAAATAAAGACTAGCAAGAACGGTCAACCCTAAATTTCTATAGCAGTAATATTTTTCACCAATTCATGGTTACTACAGAAGATCGGACAATTAATGTGTAAACTAAAACAACAAAATCCCATTTGATACAACATCAACCAGTTTGAATTTATCTACTGGCATAATTGCATAAGCACTGGTGAAACTGTTTGAGAGAGTTTGTGGAAACAAATTATCACATGTTTATAAGTTTTTTCAGCTAATTTCATAAGCTCTCTAGGATAGCTTATAAAAACAGCTTATAGCTTGTAGAAAAACAGTTTTAACTTTATTTTATCTTTAGTTATAGAAATAGCTTATGCCAAATAGAGTCCATGTACAACTACTTGTGATTATGATGGTCAAGATGTAAAGCAAGCCTTATTCTAACTGGAGATTAAAATATAGATACTAGATAGCTTTTCAAAAGAGTCACTTGTATGTACAATACCATTTAGTTGATATGTCTAATTTTCCAAAGATGACAAATAACGGCAATTATTTACAAGTAGATATCTAGACTACTCCTTCATAATTGCATGTCAGTGTTGTCGAAATAGTGGTTTGTTTACTCTACAACGCTATAAAACCACTATAGCCCTTATTTTACAACACTTTGTACTATATTGTGTTTCACATAACAATAGCATTTGGTTCAAATTCCACTACGCTGCTACAGCGGAATACCACCACTCTAGCTGCTATTTGACAACAATGTTGCATGTACTATCACCCTACCAACAATTCATATATAAAGAATCTATTAGTCAACAAAAGAATTTACAATACAAGAAGAAAACCAACTCTTAAAGTAATAAGCAAGATAAATGACATTGTTAAAACCACAGTCGTTGCAAGACCATTAAGCCATGATTCTTACCAGCTACAAAGTTACTCTACATCATCAAATTGTTGAAATCAAACCATCATTGTTTTCAGTATCATCAACGAGAAGTGAAAATGGAAAAACATTATTTCTATTTTGCCAATAATTATTTCCATTTTTTCTAGGTCAAATCCTCAAATTTGCAGCATAAGGAAAATGCACATGGATCAATTTTCTATTATGCAAAAATTGACGAAAAAACAACAAATGAACAAAGAGTTTTATAAAATTGAAACAAAACAAAGCAAATTTAGAGAGAAGGTTAGAAGAGAATATTCACAGTTCTGCGCTTTCTGCATCGTCTCGTCGAGGCGTTACCGGGTAGAGAAGAGTTTTGATACGGTAAACGTCATCATGTAGAGCTGCATGACAGAATGAGCCAGAGTCAGCCCAACATCCATTAACTAGATTGGGCTTTGTTTTGGGCTGGATTATAAAATAGGGTCAGTCGTCTTAAACCCTTTTATATGTGATATTATTAATATTTCCCCCCACATCCTTTTTATAGGTTAAATGTATTATACGGTTTTTTAAGTTATTTAATTTATAACATATTAATCCCTTAAAAAAATTTGTAGCAAGTTGGTTTTTTAAGTTAGGAAATGTTTGCGTTGTTAACATTTATAAGTTCTTTCAATATTCATTTCATCAAAAAAAAATTGTGTTGAAAATGCAAAATGCGTGGGATACTCTTGATAAAGCTTTTGTTGATGCTAATAAGCTAAAAATGATGAAATTTCAAACCATAAGAAGGAAATATGAGTTTCTATAGTTAAATGAATCTACAAGTGTCTTTGTGTATTTTAGTCCGCATTTAAACCTTTGCAAATTAAATGAAGATGTGTGATGAGACAGTTGTTTTTATAAGGTTTACTAATACTGAATGAATAGAGAATCAAATAGAAAGCTCAAAGATAGACATTGATAACAATTTAAAGTACTAATGTCCGAGAAAATGAATAGTGATGGAGGCAATTACAAGGAAGTAGAGGAAAAGTGGAAGAATCAGAAACAAAAAGGTTATATAGAGTCCTAACAATAGATAAAAAATTATGGTGAAGATACTAATAAGATCCGTGGTCGTGGTAACAAATGGGCCAAAAAGAAATTCAAAAACAATGAATTGTGCTATAGCCGTATAAAGTTGGATTAAATATGTTTTTAATCTCTCTAAATATATCAACTTTCATTTATAGTCTCTCTAAAAAATTCTTTTGAACTTTAGTCATTCTAAATTTTCTATTATCAATTTTAGTCTATATTTTTTAACAAAAGTTCATGTCACATGTTCTAAGTGACTTTTTTAGATGATATACCATTCATAAGACTTTACAATATCATTAGCTTAACAATTTAACTATTTAATCTTGAATTTTTATTAATTTATCTATAGCTTTAAATTAAAGATTAAATAATTAATTTATTAAGCTAATGGTATCTTAAAGTCTTAACAATGTCATGTCATAAAAAGAAATTCAATTAGAAGATGCGACATGAACTTTGGTAAAAAAAACATGGACTTAAAACTAATAACCAAAAATTTAGAATGATAAAAGTTCAAAGCAATTTTTTAAAAAGACTAAAAATGAAAGTTTATATTTTTAGAGGGACCAAAAACATATTTAATCCTATATAATTGGACATTTTACAGATGAATATCAAGTTCGAAAATACTCACAAAGTGATGAAGATGAAATGCAGTTTCTAGTGAGGTATTATTGATGTTTATCAAATTTGGAGACTGATTTGTGGTACCTTTATACTGAATGTTCTGATCACATCATCAATAGGAACAAGTAGTGGTTCCTAAAACTTCATGAACCAATGAAGAAGAAGATCGAGTTTGTAGATAATAGTGAAGTGATGTCTACTAGGATTGAAAGAGTTCTAGTGCTATAAGGGATGTGTAATATACAATATTTGCGTCATGTATGAATAGCAATTTAATTAGTCTTGGTCAATTGCTTGAGAAGAATTATTCAATGAAGGTGTAGCATAAAGGGTTGAAAGTGTTTGATAAAATGAAAAATTGATCCTAAAGTTGATTTATCCAACAATAGGACTTTTAATATAGGAATCAAGTCATTGTTCACCAATGTCTAGTTTCCGCAACCACTAGTGGACATTGGACTTGGCAACATAGATATGGACAACTCAAATTCAGAAGCTTGAGTATGTTGAATGTGAAGAAGGTGATCAATGGTTTGCCTCAAATTAAAGCTCCTAAGCAAGTACGTATGGAGTGTTGTGTAGCTAAATAATCTAGAAAATAATTTAGATCTAACGTGCAAGTGAAGTTAAAGAAAAACTATAAGTTATTCAATCAAATGTATGTGATCTATTTGAAATGAAATCACTAAGAGGTAACAATTATTTTGTATCTTTCATTGATGGATGCAACAAATATACGTGGGTTTCTCTTATTGAAAAGAAGAGTAAAGTGTTGAATGTTTTTCAAAGATTCAAAATAATGATTAAAAAACAAAGTGATTGTTACATTAAACTCTTGAGAATAGATAGTGGTGATGAATACACATCCACTAAATTTTCCAAGTTATGCGAGTAGGGAGAAATAGAGCATAAGATAATTGCTCCATATACACCAAAGCACAATGGAATAACAAAAATAAAGAATATGACATCTCTCACCATGATCAGAAGCATGCTTAAAAGGAAGAAATTACCTCACCAACTCTGAGTTGAGTTAGTGTCAACAACAATTTATATATTAAATAGAAGCTCAACTAATAAATTAATTGAGATAACACCGCATGAAGCTTGGACATGGAAGAAAGGTAGTTCCCCAACAAATGAAATATCAGGCAGAAGTACTAACCTTTTGCTACTCAAGTTTATTTAGACTATAAGGAGATCAATATGACAAAAATAATAAAATTGATTACTTGTTTGTGTATGGTGGAGCTCAACTTAATGGTGTTCAAATAAGCAAGGAATAGTTGCATTTTCTTCATGTGAAGTTGAATATGTAGCAACCTTATTTGCAACATGTTGAGGACAATGGTTCAAAAATTTGTTAGATGAACTAAATCTAGGAATGACATAAGGTATGAAATGGTATAATAGACAACATATAAGCAATTGATTTGGCAAAACATCATGTAGGTCATGGAAGAAGAAAACACATAGATGAAATTTCATTTCTTGTGAGATCAAGTTAACAAAGAAAAATTGAAGTTAGAGTATTGCAAAACTAAGGAAAAGCTTGCATACATGCTTACAAAACAATTGAAGATAACCATGTTGAGGCAAAATGTCTTAATTAACGATATTTTAATGATAGCAAATTCTAATTAGATAAATATATAATTAATTATGCTTCTATTAAGTAATCTAATATGTGCCCTTGAGTATATTAATCATAAGACATGTTTTGTAAAACTTAAATAAATTTTTGAAATATATATGTGAGCATGTTCAACATCCTCAAAACTGGAAGTGTTCATCATTAGTCTCATTAATTAAAAATTAGATGATGTACATTGATGACAATTAAGACATAAATGGTATAAGGAATATTGTTTTTTATTATTCAAACAAAAAGAATGTGGGACATTGCTTTTAAAAAAACATTCTCATATGACTCAAATAACAAAAGAAATATTTTGAAAGGAACAAACTAACATTATTCACATGTGCAACAAACAAATCCACATTGTATGAAGATTTGATTTGATTTTCCAGTTATATTCATGCATATTCATCAAAGTTTAGGTCATTCAAACATAAGGACGTTGAGAAGAGAATGTTTTGCATTGCAAGTACAACTGACAACTCATTGCAAGCTCATATATCCCAATTTATAGCTTATTGAAAATTGTCAAGAAAATGATCAAGCTCCTCTATCATGTTTATACAGAAAAGGGTGTTTTCATACTAATTAGAACATCTTCATATAAGCATAGAATGATCATAAACATCCTCAAAGAAAAAGATGATTGCCCATAATGAAGATGATGTTTACCTAAATTGCATAGAATGTTCAAGCAACATATTCTAACATCTTGGAACATGTGCCCAACGATTAAATGGGTCTTTTACAACAACAAGGAGCATTCTCAAATCTATAAATAGAAGGTGTGTCAAGATGTCATCTTCAAGAGATTACAATCAAACATATTTCACTTTCTTAAGTGCAAAGCTATTAAAGTTCTCTTCAATTATCAAGAAACATATTATTGTTGTTTGTCATAGATTTTATGATCAATCATTTAAGTGTTTTCTTAGTTCAACCTATATCAATAGCGTTGTAATTAAATCCCAAAAAAAAAAAAAAATCATCATTATCATCTTATTTTAAGCATCAACAAGTTTGTCTAGTTGAGAGAAAACTTGAGTAACTTATTGTAAGCATAATCAAGGTTGTCTAGTTGAAAGGAAACTTTAGTGATTTGTATAAGTCTACTGAGGATAAGAAAATACACATGTATAATCAAGTGTTACTAAAGGAAGAAGATTTAGTTGAGAGGTTACTCAACTTACTAGTAAAAATCTCACAAGTGGTGAGGTCTATATTAGTCCATATTAGGTGAACTATATGATATTTCTTTTGTATGATTTTTTTACTTTTATCTTATATTATTATGTTATTTCACTAAATTACACTACTATCAACTTAAAATATAATTTTTTTCTTGAACTTTCTCAAAATATGAGTAGACTCATCATACTAATCTAACACGAAGACTTATCTTGAGAGAGAATTTTAAAGTGTATATTTTAAAAAGGCACAATTCACATCACTATTTCTTGTGATGATCATATTCAGTTCAAATCATCTTTAAGGAGTTGAACAATAAGATAAAAATAACGTCTTTAGCCAATATTAATTAAGGGATATGTTGTAGTGTAATTCCATATTGGTGCTAGTTAAATGTGTTAGGTGTTAATGATTGAGTTTTGAAGCTAGTTAAATGTATTAGTTGTTAATGAACGAGGATGAGGAAAATCTACTTGTATGCTATATAATTAAGTGTCATTATATAATCAATATACTATTGAATAATATATTTTAGGTTTAAATATATTTTTTATCTTTGCAAATATATTTTCTTGAGTTTAGTTTTTGGAATTTTTGTTTGTTTGATGTATACCTTGCAAATTCTAACAAGTTTTAAAAAAGTAATTTATGAATTTTTTTTTAGTAAAAAATTGTGATATGACTAATTTTGGATGAAGTGACACATCATAATTGTGTAATTATTGTTGACTATACAATATTTAATATTTAAAATTAAAATTCATTTCATTAATTTATTTAATTATTTAATTAAAAACTTAAAACTAATTAATTAATTAATTAATTGACGAATTAAATAATAAAAACTCAATAATCTTCATCTTCAACCTAAAAATTTGTAATAAAAACTCAACCACCTTCATTTTCAACTTTAACTTCTTCATTTTCAAATCACAAATTCTGATAGATGGATCCAAACTCTAAAAATTCTAAGATTTTTATTTAGTTCCATTAATAATAATTTTAAGGTAAATCACCTTTATCATATAGAGTTATGTGTTGTAATACACTATACTTTAACTCATACACATCAATTATTATTAGAAAAGTATTGAAGGAAGGAAAGGGAACAAGTAGTTTAATACTCCATCAACTTTCTTAAAATTTAAGATTTGATAAATGAAAAATCTTACATTTAAAAACAGAGGTAATATTAATTTTAACCATTTAGTCACCTAATTAAAGCATTTATTTCATTTCTTTCTTAAACAATACAAAGTATAAATATTAGGAATACACTTTTAATTTCCTTAAAAAAATTGAGTACACTTTTAATTTATTCAAGCATATAGTTTGGTGTTTGTAAAAAACAAAAAAAGAGCATATATATAATATATATATATAGTTCGATAATTTATACCAAATCCACTAATTAAAGAGCAACTTTCAGGAGATAACAAGAATCGTATAAATTTTATCCAATATTAAATAATTAGTGATTAAAAAGTGTGTCATAATTCAATGTCTTTGGAGAGGAAATTGATGTTTTGTTTATGAAGAAACTTTTGTCCCATAGCATCCTAGTGTTATGTGATATCATCAAATTTGTTCCTTGATCTTTCTTCACCTCTAAGATACCATTTCTATATATGAACCATGAAACCTTTTTTGCAACAAAATGGGCCAAATTATTTAATTTTGTTAACGTGTATAAAAGGCCTATTAATTACATGTAAACCCATTCGTCCAAGATTGCAAAAAGAAATAGATAAATTTTAAGAATTTTTAAAAATCTACTTGTGGAAGTAAAATCTTAGAAATTGTGTATTTGATATTTAGAATCGTAAAAGTTAATTTTTTTTTCGCTCAAATTTTTTTATTTTTTTATTTCTCATGACAAAAAAAATGAGTCATGCTCTTCAAAAACATTTATTAAAAAAAACTTAAAATTAAGAATTTTGCTTTGAAAAAAAAATTAATTTTAAAAAATTTAAAAACACAACCCTCAATATATTGTTATTATAAAATTATTATTTTTATTTATTTAAGACACTTGTTAGACTTTCTCAATGAATATATATTATTTTATTACCGATCTAAAGAAATAGAAAAAGTGATGCACCTAATTGCAAAGTATATTTGAGCCAAACTCTGTCGGTATATGAAATCGCTGCCAAAATTCTTCCATTGACTCCATGTCGACCCATGTGAACTATGAACGTACCAAAAATAACAAAAATATATTTTCACCTAATTACGATGTGGTCATTACTCATTAGTGGAGTCGGCACCATTACTTTAGTTCCCTTAATTTTGGAACCTTGCCAAATTATCTAGCTAAAAATGGATCCAATAATCCATTAAATCCGGGAAGTTGAAAAATATCATATAAATTACTCAAGAAAATTATATATATATATATATATATATATATATATATATATTACTTTCTTTGTCTGCTTATAATAAAGGATACATTTGTTTATTTTATATATAGACAAACTTTCAATACTATTAAGGGAAAACAAAAACACTATAAATAAAAGAAATATAATAATAATTTTACTAAACTAGTAATTCATATATTCAACATTATCATAAATATAATCATAAGTAAGTTGTAAGTGATGCACGTGATATAATAAAATAATTAATATCATATTAAAAATTAAAATTGATGCTAATTTTGGAATTTTTGTTTTTCATATAAGTGTAAAAGCTGGAATGTAATTAACATTTAAAGTGAAAGAGAAATCATACTTTATTTTTGAAAAACACAGCAGGCATTTATAGCCGTTTACATGCATAGAATCAAAACAGAAAAACCACGTTTTATGGTACAATACATGGAACTTTCAAAAACAACTAACCTAAAGAATAGGACATCCACAAGACTAGGACTTATTTAACAAAGTAAAAACTAACTTTTGACTATCATTCCCTCCCTTAAGCTAATGCATCAGCATTAAGCTTAAACTTCAGTTGCATCAATTACTCCAAGCATCCTTCGAAGCTTCACAAATTGCTCTAACTTAAGAGGCTTTGTCATTATGTCTGCAATTTGCTCCTCAATGCTACAAAAACTCAGCTTCACAGCTCCATCATTTACCAAGTCCCTGAGAAAATGAAATCTTACTCCAATATGCTTGCTTCATCCATGAAAAGTAGGATTTTTAGACAACTGAATTGTAGAATTGTTGTCACAAAGAATCTTTGTGCTTCCTTTTTCTTCAGCTCCAAGTTGCTCCAAGATTCCTCTAAGCCAAACACATTGACAAGCACAAAATGCAGCTGCAATATATTCAGCTTCTGTGGTTGATAAGCTCACTACTGGTTGTTTCTTTGAAGCCCATGAAATTGCTCTTGATCCCATAATGAAAGAAAAACATGAAGTGCTTTTCATATCATCCAAATCTCCAGCATAATTGCTATCTGTATAGGATACAAGGTATGCATTACTTCTGCCCCTTTTGTAGAGTATGCCAAAATCAGTAGTTCCTTTAATATATCTTAAAATCCTTTTTGTTGCAAGCCAATGAGATGACTTTGGATTTGCCATGAATCTACTAATCAAGCTTACTCCATACATCAAATCTGGTCTAGTGGTTGTGAGGTACATGAGACTTCCAACTGTTTGCTTTAACATGGTAACATCTACTCCATCTCCTGTCTCATCCTTTGACAATTGTGTTTCGCACAATAGGGTTGTTCACACTGTTGCTGTTTCCCATGCCGAATTTGTCAAGAACTTATCGTGCATACCTTCTTTGACATATAAATATTCTAGCCTCATTTTGTATGACTTCAATTCCTAGGAAATATTTCATCTTTCCCAAGTCAGACATGTCAAATTCTCTCATCATTGAGCTTTTGAATCTATCACACATGCTCTTCTTGCCTCCAGTAAAGATGAGATCATCTACATAAAGACTAACAATAAATGTGTTGTCTCCTTCTTTCTTGGTGGATAAAGTGTGCTCACTGGAACACTTTATAAACCCTTCACGTGCAAAATATGTCTCTATCTTGTTGTACCAGGCCCTGGGTGCTTGTTTAAGGCCATACAATGCTTTCTTCAATCTATAGACTTTAGCTTCTTCTCCCCTTTTAATGAATCCTTCTGGCTGTTCAATGAAGACTTCTTCTTTAAGTTCTCCATGAAGGAATGCACTCTTCACATCAAGCTGAAATACTTCCCATTCATATTGAGCTGCAAGTGCAAGAATTAGACATACAGTGTCAAGTCTGGCCACTGGTGCAAAGACTTTTGTGTAGTCTACTCTATATTGTTGTGCATAACCCTTTGCCACTAATCTTGCTTTGTGTTTTTCTACTTCTCCTTTTTCCTTAAGTTTGGTTTTAAAAACCCACTTAACTCTAATTGGTTTAGCTCCTTTTGGTAGATCTGTTAGCTCCCAAGTGTTGTTCTTCTCTATAGCTTTTATTTCAGTCATCATTGCCTCTTGCCATTTTGTGCTTTTGTGTGCCTCTTGGAAGGTGAGTGGATCATTTTCACTCTCAGCCATCAGCATCATGAGTATTTCTTCATCAAATTCAGCCCCTGTCACATAATCTGTCATCCATGCTGGTTCTTTTGTAGCTCTTGGTTCCCTCCCTTGAACTAGACTTCTTTGATCAATATTGTTTTCATCACGTGCAAGTGATCTAATTCCAACCGAGCTTCCTTCACCATCTTCATTTTCGTTTTGCTCAGCTTCTTCTTCATTCTCAACTTCTTCTTCTTCTTCTTCTTCTTCTTCTTCTTCTTCTTCAAAGTAGTCTTATTCACCTTCACATACTAACACATTAACATTCATTTCTTCATTGGATCTTTTCCAATCCCAGCTTCTCTCTTCTTCAAACACTACATCTCTGCTTACAATGATTTTCTTGGAAACAGGGTCAAATAGTTTATAAGCTTTTAATTCATCATTGATTCCCAAGAAAACACACACCTTACTCTTATCCTCAAGTTTGGTACTTCTTTGATCTGGTATATGAGCATGAGCCACACACCCAAAGACTCGAAAGTGTGCCACCGTAGGCTTCTCATTGCTCCATGCTTCCTCTGGAGTTATGTCTTTTATTGCTGAAGTTGGACTTCGATTCTGCACATGCACACACCATTTCACAGCTTCTGCCCAAAATACCTTTGGAACTTGCCTTTCATTCAATACAGCCCGCACACCATTCATGATTATCCTATTTTTCTCTCAACAACTCCATTTTGCTGAGGAGTATAAGCTGCTGTTAATTGCCTTCTGATGCCTTGAGTTTTGCGGAATTCTTCAAACTCAACTGAGGTGAATTCGCCTCCTTTATCTGTTCTTAAATAGGCAATATGTTCACCAACTTCCTTTTCTACACTCATTTTATAATTCTTGAAATTTTGAAATGCTTTAGATTTTTCATGTAAGAAATAAACTCAAGCTTTACGTGAGAAATCATCTATAAAGCTTAAGAAATACCTCTTATTGTTGTTTGATGAAGGCTTGATAGGACTACATATATCAGCATGCACAAGTTGCAGTTTCTTTAAGGCTCTCCACATGCTTTTCTTTGGGATTGGTCTCCTGTGTTGTTTTCCAATCAAACAGATGATGCAAGTCTTCTTTGGGCACTTCAGTTTTGGCAGATCAGCAACCAAGTGTTTTTGTGACAGTGTGTTCAACCCTTTGTAATTAAGGTGCCCAAACCGACAGTGCCACAAGTCAGTTTCTTTCTCTAGCTCAGTTTGTAGGCACATGGTCTCCTTTGATACTGCAGTGGCTGACACATAAAACATCCTATTTCCACTCATCTTAGTTTGCATGATTAAGCCCTTTCTAGAGTGAAAGACTTTGCATGTTCCATTCTGAATCAAAATTTCCAATCCTTTTTCTTGAAGTTGTCCTAAGCTAAGAAGGTTATTCTTAAGCTCAGGAACAAAATAGACATCATAAATTACTTGAGTGACACCATTAACTTGCATTCTCACATTTCCTTTTGCTACCACATTCATTTTCATGTCATTCCCTAATTTCACAGTTTGACAAAGACCTTCTTCTAAATTAAAGAACCAACCTTTGTTTCCTGTCATGTGGTTGCTACATCCTGAGTCCAAGAACCAGACCTCCTCCTTTGTGACTTGATGCAGGTCCATGTGTGACATCAACAGGAGCTCCTCCTCCTCTTCTTCTTCCATCTTTGCATAGTTTGCCTTTTTCTCCCATTCTGGACATGCATATTGAAAATGTCCAAGCTTATAACACTTGAAGCATTCAACAATTGCCTTGTTTTGGAACCTTCTTTCACATCCTCTTCCTTTTCCACCCCTAGAGAAAGCTCTTCCTCCTCTTCCTCTTCCAAATCTATCATCATGTGTAACCTTCAGCACCTGCTCCTCTACTTGAGGTTCCTGCATCCTTTGTTCATGAACAAGAAGACTTCCAGGAGTTCATTTTATTCACCACACTAAGAGTTCTTCCCAGAAAGTTGTCTACCTTCTCTCCTTCTTTCATGGCAAGAAACTCAAACTCTCTTCTTAGAGCTTGAAGTTGTGCTCTCTTTACCCTTGTGGAACCTTGGTACTTCTGCCTCATTGACATCCAAATTGCTTTTGATGTCCCTTTGTCAAGGATTGTCTCCAGAATTTCTCTATCAATAGCCTGGAATAGGAAATTCTTAACCTTCAAATCCTTGAGCTTGGCTTCCTCCACACTGTGTCTCTGTGCTTCACTTGTTGATGCAGTTCCAATTGCTGACATTGGTATTCCTTCCTCTACAAGACTCCACAACTCTTTCCTTCTCAAAAAGTTCTCCATCATCATTGACCAATGATCATAGTGACCATCAAATCTTGGAATAGCTAGTTGCACAAACTTGTCTGTCATTTTTGTTGTAGACTCTCACACACTCTTTGTTTTCACTCACAATCAGGTCCCTTGCGAAGCTCTGATACCAAATGTAAAAGCTGGAATGTAATCAACATTTAAAGTGGAAGAGAAATCACACTTTATTCTTGAAAAACACAGCATACATTTATAGCCTTTTACATGCATAGAATCAAAACAGAAAAGCCACGTTTCATGGCACAATACATGAAATTTTCAAAAACAACTAACCTAAAGAATAGGACATCCACAAGACTAGGACTTATTTAACACAGTAAAAACTAACTTTTGACTATTAATAAGTCTCTCGTTGTGATAAAAATAATTGGCCTCTAAATCCACTAATGAAAATCGTATATGAAAATCGAGGCTATGTTGTGGTTTTGGACCATATGTTATTTATAGTTGAATCGTGTATGCAGATGCTATAGAAATAATAAGTAATTGGATAGAATTTAAGAATATATATATATATATATCTTGTTTTTCCCTTTGTCATAGTCCATATATGTAGAAAAATTTGTTATCATTTTTAGGATTTAGAGATGAGATTGACATTGTCATCTAAGATTGTATTATTTTGATCAAAACTTGTTTGATTTAGCTTTTAAGACCGATTCTAATTTGTAGAGGGAGAATGTCCTATCACATTTTATTCTATTTTAATTGTACCAGTTTTTTTCTTTGAATGACCGGCTTTCCTCTAAAAAAAAAGATAGATTTGGGATTTGTTTGTTATAGATTTTTTTTTTAAAAAAGTGATTTTAATTTATATTTTTTTAAATAATTTTTATGAAAACTAACTTAAAAATAATATAAGTTATTTTGGATTCATTTGTTATCTATTATAAAACTAATTTTGATATTTAATAATATAAACACTCATTATTAAAAATTTTAACATATTAAAAATTACAATTTTTTTTTTATATTGTATCACTAAATATTGAAATTTACGAGAAGCTTCTCAAAATACCTTCTTATTTTAATTATTTTTTGAATTTTTATTATAGAAAATAATTGTAATAGATAATATATATATATATATATATATATATATTATGGTAAACTATTTAATCTAATTATCATTTGAAAGAACTATAACGAACGCGTCATTGGTTGATGAAAAAAATCATTTTGAGATTATTGTACAAAAGATTTATTTACACACTAATGATGAAATAACCTATCACTTAAAAAATATGTTAACTTATAATTCAAATTAGTGAGAAAACATTATACAAATAAGAAATTGAATTTACCACTTGCAATTCACATATCGTTGGAACTTCCGCTCATATCTATTATGACTAAGTTGTTTGAGGAGTTGCTGCCATCCTTTTAGTTTAAGAAAATCAAAACACATATTTTCATCTTCATCCATGGAGATGTGTGGTTCATCGTAATTTTTTTTTAATTTAAAATTATTCTTCTAAATCATTTTTCACTTTCATTTAAATAATTGATTTTCACATCAATTTAGTATTTTTTTTATGTAATTTGTATGTGACTTCATTGTTATTATTTTATTTATCGTCGAGATTGTTTGATTTCTAGAAAATATAATAATTTTAAATCATCAATAAAACTATTGGCTCTCCCTGACTTTACACACACGAAATGTCTCCATAATATAAATTTTTTTATAAAAATAATAAATGGAATTAAAAGTCTAAACAAGTCGGAAGAAAAAAAAATTAAACAAGTTAGATACATTCATACTTCATTTCAACTTAAATAAATCTACCTCTACCATAATAGGTTTGTTTACCACTAAGTCGTATTTTTCACAAATTAAATGATAGTTAAGGCTATTAATGTGTTTTGATACATTGAAATGACAAGCACCACCTGCCAAATCACACCGTCTAAAAGATGACGAAATTTGGCATGCACTGAATATGAATTATATGCCACGAATGAATTGACAATATAGACCCAAAAAATATATCCAAGTGGCTTTATTTTCTATCACCTAATTAATTTAGGTAAGAATCTCAAATAAGAACCCATCAATTTTAAAGGTTTCTTCACGGTATAAACATTATAGAAAGCGATATATAAATATAACGCGTGGTGGTTTGAAGGTAGTATAGGCTTTTCAGAAAGTTATTATGTACCATCTTTCTTCGTCGTTCAAATTCACATTCAAAATTGAAATAGTCCTTTGCCTGCATTTAATTGTAAGAAATTGATAATTTTGTACTATTATTCATAATACATTTGTTATTTTTTTTCAAAATATTTAATCTTAATAGTTAAGTGTTCACATTAAAAATAAATGTTTTAGTAAATTTAATTTATGTTTTATATGAAATTAAAAAAATTAATTATAATTAACTATGTTTTTTAATATCTGTAAATATTTTTTTTTCTTATAATAATAATCGAATGGAGTATTTCTCAAATTGATGATAATGAACAAACTTCCCCTTAACTTATTCTTAAATTAATGATAATGAACAAATTCCCCTTTAACTTATAAATGTAAAAGTATTGTATTATGACAAATTATAGTGTATGCACAGAAGAGTATGCACTGATCTATGAACATTTCTATTAATAATTTTCTTTTAATTTATTTACGTGAACATTTCCATAATATTTATTAAAGTCGATTAAATTAAAAGTTTGGATACATTTATTTTGTTTAATTTTGACATCAATAATTAAATAAATATTGTTTTCATAATTAACTTAAAAAATACTATTTTAAAATAAACCCAAATTATTTATACACCATAAAATAATTGGTAAATAAATAATAATTTTCTTAACATGAATTTTTAAACACGGTTGACAAATTACAAGAGGTAATTATAATTATAGTCAATATTTTTAAATAATAAATAATTTAAAATAATATAAAAATCTTTATACACTATGTAGAGAAAGACTCCGAAAAAGCCGTCCGCCAACAACTATTCTTTTATATATATACACGCAGTTATATTATACCAAAATTTTGAACTAAATATATTTTTATTTTTATTTATATTTATATTTTTTACCAAAGAAAATATAGAATAATAACAAAAAATAATTTTACAAAAATATTCAATAAAATGTTATTATTCAAATATTGAACTATTACAATTAAATTTTATACAATATTTATTAATAAAAATATTCTACCCACTATTTGATTGATTTTTAGATCCGTCTATGATTTGATATATTTATATTCTAATTATTAATTTAAATTATATTTTTTATCCATAATTATAAAATAATCATATAATTAGAAACCAACATGGATAATATTTACAGAGATGATTTAATAAAATTATACTTTTTAGTCGTAAATTATAATAATTAAACATATATTTAACTTTACTTTTAAAATACTTCTCCACCGTGGATACCGTCAGATCAAAATTCATGCATGCCTCATATGAGATGCTTTTTGTCATCTAGGTTCCTGTTAAATTTGTCACTTACAACGATGGATACTATAGTAGTACATTACTCTAATCGTTTATGGCTTCCCCTCAATAAAAATAAAATATTAACATAATGAATTATTTGCAGTTACACACTTCGGTTGATTTTAATCAATTAATTAATAAATTTTTATAGTCTACTTTTTATTTAAATGCATGTAGCATGCCTAAATTGATTAATGACCTTTCTTCTTAGGTTTATTCATCGTCTATATATTATTTTCTTCTAGCAGGTGGGGTTGGTTTATTCCCCATAAATTAATGGCATTGGGAGTGTATTTCATTATTTTGGGCTTAGAATCAAAATGTAGTTTTAAATTAGTATTTTCAATAAAACTAGTATTAGAAGATGATATTTATCAAAACATGTAGACTCAAAATAAGAAATCTCCTTTTTTTTTTTTTTTTTTTTTTTTTTT
>JBBPBS010000858.1:3568329-3581901 GCA_037974835.1 Cicer judaicum
AGATCTAATTATGGTGGTGCATGAGTAATTAAACTTCAATAAAAGATAGTTAACAACTCAAACTCAACTATTTAGTTAATGATATATCTCTCTAAGTCTTTCTTTCTTTTTCTTTTTTTTTTTTTCAATTTTTCTCTACCAACAATAATCTTATTTGGCACACGTCAATATTAAATATAAAATATAGATAACTCTGATAACATAAATTTAAACTCTAGATCGTTGCGTTGTGCAAACTTAATGACACTCAACTATGTTGATAAATATCTCTCTAATTCTATAGAAACCAAAGTTAAAGATATAATTAAATATAAAATTAGTATTTTTCTATCTCTTGTTTTTGTTGTTTACATAATCACAATTGTTGTTTAAATTGTAGCTGTGGTCATATATATTCTTCAATTTTATATAAAATTATGTTCAATTAATCATCTATTGATGATTATAATTATGGTTGTATAGAGATATACAAAACACGAGATTTAATTTATACTAATACATGTATTTATGAAAAATCATATATTTTTAACTCTTAAATGTTGTGACAGAACATGAAGAAAAAAAAATTCACAACTCATCGTTAAATGCATATATAAAACTATTTAAAATCCACAACAAATATGAGTGAGGGTATATGTATATATATAAAATTAAACTAAAAAAAAAAACACATATAAAGGTTGTTTATAACTTAAAAACAAATGAAAAATATATATACTTTACCGTCCATATCCCCTACCAAGTACCAAGCTAGTGAATATATAAAATTTTCAGTTTTACTAAGAGCATCCAATCCAACACACTTGATGACCTACTAAATCAAAATTCCAAACACCCCTTCAAATTCCAAGTTAAGTGAACAAACAAGTTAAACTACTTAAAGGGAATCGATTCTCTAAAACGTGTCAAACATAATAACCACTAACCACTTCATAACTATTGATACTAGAAACTATTTTGGCTACTATATAACAAAGTGAAAATTAAAATCCTCATTAGATTTTTTGTCTTAAAAAAAAACTCTAATGTTGCTTTCTTTCCTTGTACATGTGTGCACAATCTTCTCCAACAATTTCGGTATTTTTGTCCAAAAACAAATTATTATGCCTCAAAAATCTCTACAAGTAGGAGGAGGAAGAGTCCACTTTCCCACTATGAATGTTTAATTTGATATTGAATTTTTTTTTCATGACCCATTTTTTCTTTTCTTCATACTCTTAACTTGGTTTTGGAAATTTCGTGGATATAAAAACAAAACCTTTTTTCAAAGGTTGGTTTGGATTTAATAATGGGTAACAAGACCCTTTTTTGTACTTGAAAAAAAAACATTGGTTTCATCAATATATTATGTTTTTTTGTGAATGATTTTGTTCACGAAAACATGTCTTTGCCTTTTGGTTCTATGAGAGTTTTCATCAGCAATTATGTGTTCTATTCGTTTGGATTCATACTCAGATACTTCTTCAGGTTTGGTGAATTTTGTTTCTTTTTTGAGGCTGTTTATTATTTATTATTATTAATATAACATGGAAAATGAGTTTTTTTTTTTTTTTACTTTCTATTCAGATTTCTTCATTTAGGAGATACCAAAAAAGAGATCAATATTCAACAATCACAACAACTAAATGATGGAAACTTGCATGATTCTAAGATTAATGGTTTCTCAGAAGAGCTTGCTAATTTCCTTTTTTGGAGTGAAGAATTTCATGAAAGAGAAACAGAGTACTCAGTTTTCATGGATACCATTCATGAAGGAAAAACAGAGTGCTCTATTTTGAAGGAAAATCATTCTGATTTTCATGAAGAAAGTGTGAAAACAGAGGTGCTTAGCAAAAACTCTGTTTCAAAAGAGATTGAATCTAATATCCTATTGCATGTAGATGGTGTTGATAGAGAAAAAGAAGATGGTTTGGTTTTTGTGGAGAGTGAGTATGCTAATTTTGTTGTTCATGAAGACGGTAAGCAAAATGAAGGCGAAGAAGGAGAAGATTTTGTTATTATGGAGACTGATCCAAATGTTCATGAAACTGAAACAAACAAATTTGTTTTAATGGATAATAGTTATGATTTATGTAATGATAATAAGAAGATAGAAGAAAAAATTGGAGAAATTTCTATGGATAAAAATGAAACACAGTGTTCTGTTTTCATGGAGAATGTTTCTATTGCAAATGAAGATGATAAGAAATTAGTTGAAAATGAAATAAATAGTTCTTTTTATAAGGATGAAGGTTGTAATATTCATGATGTTACTAATAAAATTGATAAAATTGAAAAAGAAAACTATGTTTTCGGGAAATATGGGTTCGATCTTCATGATGATAGTAAAAGAGAAGAAGAAACAGAACAAGAAACAGGGGACTCTGCTTTTATGCAGAGTGACACTATAACAACAACAAGTAAGTGTGAATTCTTTTCAGGAAAAGATATAAGTTGTTTCATGGAAGAACCAACAAAATTTCGATTCAGTTTTCGAGAATTCTACGCGAGTCCCGACGTTCCATACAACGAGTTTTCGAGTCTTGATGTAAAGAAAAACATTGTACATGAAGAAGAAAAAGAGGAATCAATTCATGAAACCGATGATAATCAGATTCGGTTCGAGAGCGAGGCGTTTGGTGGAACTGATTCATCGGAAGAAGATTATTTCCTTTTCAATGAAAATTCAGTGACATCTGATTCTGAGTCAGAATCATCTAGCTCAAGTGGTTTAATCTTGAGCAACATCAACAAAATTGATGATTCATTTTCCTATCATTTTCTTGGTGGTAAAAATGGAAGTGAAGGATTTGAGTCTGAGATTCTAAATTTGATTACAAGAGAGGAGAAACAATGTTCATTTGATGATAAAGTTTCAAACTTTGAAGTTCATGAGGCTTATTCTGAAAATGAGTATATAGAGATGGAACCTAAGATGAAGAAAAATGAAGAAACTAAGTGGGAAGATGAATTGAATGAATCAGAATCTGATGAAGATGATTTTGAATGGGAGCATGATGATTTAGTTGAACAGTTGAAGTTAGAATTGAGAAATTCAAGACAAGGAGGACTTGCAACAATCATAGAAGAAGTTGAAGAAGAATTTGAAGAAAATGAGGAGGAAAAAGAACAAGAACAAGAAAATGAATTTACAAAAGTTGTTGAAGAATTTGAAAAACAATTGAAAATTGAAGAGAAGGTAGAATACATGGATCAAATGGATGAAATTGAAATAGTTTACAAGAGCTATGCTGAGAAAATGAGGAAGCTTGATATCTTGAATTACCAAACCATGCATGCATTAGGTAAGAACTAAATTTGCTTCATTTTTGTTTTTTGTTAAATTTTTGCAATGGAACATTTTTATTTATGCAATATCATTGTTGTTTTGTTGGTAAATTTTTCAGAATGTTGCTTAAAGATATCACATAACATGAAGCCTTGAGTCTTCACCATAATGATCATATATGTTTAATCAGAAGTTCTATTCTTCCACTCTTACAAAAATGTGGAGAAGTATTTTCTTGTCTAATTTCATAATCTTATGTAATTTTTTCTCATGATGAATTTTAGTTACACTCCATGTATATTTGCATGGCAGTAAAAAATGGTAAATTGCCAATGTGATTTTGTTGAAACTATAGAATACAGCTTTACTAATCTCACAACAATTTCAAAGATGCACTCAATCACCTTGGAGTTGGAAATTTTTTTAGAACAAACTATTAGATATATTTTTTCATGGTGGGCCATTATGACTCTAAAGATGATTTGTTTAGTAATTAAACTAGGGATAGTGACAAGTCTGCATCATGAATTTCAAATTCAATTCTTTATCAATCTTTTTCCTATTCTTCATAGGTCTACTTTAAAGACATCAAAATCAGTGACTAAGATTTGTTCTTTTTTTTTTTTCTTTCTAATATTAAACAAAGCATTCAATAAAGTTGAAGAAGGAACCTTCAATATTACTTTAAAGTTTTGATTAGGATTGGTTTCTAATATTATACTCTAAGCAAAGAAAAAATATTTATTTAGCAATAATCATGTTTTTCCTTTGATTATCACTAACTCATTCAACTTTACCTTCAATTGTAGGTCTTCTTCAAGTAAAAGACCCTCTAAAATTAATTCCAATACCAAAATCCACCATCTTAAATGCAAAGAATGGAATAATCTCTCACACAAATTTGTGGCCAAGAAAACCAACAAAGATCACATCTGACCCATTTCATAAAATTGTTGATGAACTTCATAGAGATTTGGAATTGGTATATGTTGGACAAATTTGTCTCTCATGGGAAATTCTATGTTGGCAATACATGAAAGCCATTGAGTTACAAGAATATGATTCAGAAGGGTCTCTTCATAGGTATAATCATGTTGCTGGTGAGTTTCAACTTTTTCAAGTGTTGATGCAAAGGTTCATAGAGAATGAGCCATTTCAAAGTGGACCAAGGATTCAGAATTATGTAAAGAATCGATGTGTGATTAGGAACCTCCTTCATGTTCCAGCTATAAAAGGTAACCAAATGAACCATAATATATGTGTTTAGTACGTATAAAATAATATCGTAATTTACTTTCTATATTTATTCTCATTCATATTTATTCTTCAATACGGTGATTTCAAAAGTTATGATAAGAAAAGTGTTAGAAACACTTATATCCTTTTTTATTTGATAAAATTTGCCACTTTAAATGGGACCAATGTTGAAAATGGTGTAATTTACTTAAATTTTACTGAAAATAAGAGTGTTGAAAAGGAAATGTTAGAGTGGATGTTGTTAGCATTCACCGTATTGTTAAATAATATCACTATAATGTTACAATATAATAGACCTTAAACAAATTATTATTGTTTCACGATACATTATTTATAAAATATTATCAAAATAACGATTATAGAAACATTTAACACTATTATGTAGTATAGTTTGAATAAACTACTATTTTTTTTTATCCGTCATCGACGAACTTTTTTTCAAAGAAGGAATAAGTAAATATAAGTATGGATACAATATTTTGTATTATGAGTTATATATATATTTTTTTTTACAAAACATTGAAACTAAAAATATATTCAAGTGATTGTGTCTCCGAAACAAACATCGAGTGAGAAGCTGAACTTTGTGTGTGAATGTGATTGATAGATGATATTAAAGGGAGTGAGGAGGATGCTATTACAAGTGGAAAGTTGCAAGATACCATCAAGGAATCAATGCGGATGTTTTGGGAATTTGTCCGAGCAGATAAAGATAATGGGAATGTGATTTCTAAGCATATTGGTTTTGATCTCAAAGACCCTGCAATTGCAGGTCTTCTAGTGGACATTAAAACACAACTACAAAAGGTGTGCTTTCTACTTAGACTACCACTTTTAATGTTGTCACTTGCATGCTTTCATTGTGTCTTTGCATTAGCTTGTACATACTTTGGCTTTTAATTTTTCTGTTTTGCAAATTTACTTTGCTAGTTTTGTAATAACATTTAATTTTATATGAAAATTATAAATTCTAGACTTTTTAGGTTGGAACACATAGGAAGAAAAAAAATGTATCTAACATTTTTTGAAATTTTAAAAATATATAAACATGTTTCCGTTATTACTAAAAATACATTTTCTTAACTTCTCTTTCATATTTTCATGAGTCTTTCACCTCCTTAGTAGTAATAATTTAAAATAAACAGAGAATTTAGTATATGAAGAACGAAAAAAAAATGATTTTAAAGAGTAAATAGAAAGATTAACTTTATGGGTAGAAAATAGTTGACGAATAATTTATTATATCTCTAAAATTTGGTGACTAAATATGAGACAGGTCATAATTTAGGGACCAAATTACACTTTTACTCAGAAATTTAAAATAAAAAATTGAGTGAAAAAAAAAATACTGCAGAAGTTATTATTTTCATGTCTAGTCAAAAAGTACTTTTAAAAAGAAACGAATTGAGAACAACCAAACCATGTTTTCTTGCATCAAACGTGATTTTGAATGGTGGAAAAAGTTTCTAAACAATTTTGGATTACTTGTTGCAGAAGGATAGAAAGCTGAAGGACATAGTAAGAACTGGGAATTGCATAGTGAAGAAGTTCCAAAAGCACCATGAGGATCAACTTGATCATGAGCAATTGGTTGCTCAAGTTGGATTAAAATTGGTTTCAAGAGTGGTAAAGATGTCACAATTGAGAAAAGATCAAGTACTATGGTGTAGTGAAAAGTTGCATAGAATCAAATTTTTGAGCAGGAAGATAGTTCATGTGGAACCTTCTTTTTTGCTTTTTCCATGTTAATTAATTCAGCCAATTTAGAGATATAGTTTTTTCCACTTAAAATGATATAGTAGCTTACCAACTAGGGTTGGGTTTAGCGAAAGGACTAAACTCCCATAACGTAAATTCGAGTTCGAATTTCTATTGAAAAAAGTACTTATATTTAATATCTGACAGGATTTAGTTATGACTACTTCATCCTAAAGAAACTTATGAGAAAAAATAATTATATACTAACGTAAATAGAAAATAAAGATTTTTTAACAAAATTATCAGTTTTTGTATATCTGCATATAGAACTCTGGATGCTCTTGCTCATAATTCATAGTCATCTATTCTAATTGATGACATAAAAAGAAAAGGTTGTGTAAAATCTCATCTATTCTTTTTTATCTGCTAAGTCTCAGTTTTTTTCTTTTTTATTTTTCTCATAGTTATTTTTTTTTTTAACTATAACACATTACAAGTTAAATTTAAATTTGTTAAATTTTTTCGATATACTTTATTTATTTTTGTCTCATTGTTATATCTATAGTATTTTACCTAAATTATATCTAAGAGAATCAATCAAATAATACCTAAATTAAATCTGAAATAAACAGAAAAAGAAATACTAAAAAAAATGCATATTATATTTGATATTTGATCATAATAAAACAACATTGTCCAAATACACATTAATTTTAATCAATTAAATAGTATAATGAATAAATAATATTAATATTTTTAATTAAATATTTGTTGAGTGGGCTGTTGATCAACCATCCACCCCATGTTAATAAAAATAAAACTGACAATACATAGTACTAATTATATATAGGTGTATGGGAGTTGATTTGACAAAATCTGATATCCGACTCAATTGATTATCTTTGGGTTAGATTAACTTCTAAACTTGTATTTTTTTTTATTTAACCCGACCCGACCCAATCAAGAATGGGTTTGGTTGGCGGGTTATACATAAATAATAACCTATTTTTTATTTTACAGAAAAATATAATTAATACTTGAATGTCTCAAAAACTATAAAATTTTAATCACATCTTTCAATTCTTTAAAAAATATTAGTCTCTCACAACAACAAAAAATAATCTAATAATTTTCAAATATATAAATAAATTCAATAACAATAAATCAATAAAATATGAAAATTTGTCAATTCTAAACAATGTCAATTTCAACAATCACTTAACAAGATTATAATATGGTCAAAACAAATTAAATGCTAAACTGAAAAAAGATTCAATATTTAGTCTAGACGCATAAACACTTTGCATCAACATTCATTTAAAATTCAATTATTAATAATATTTTATAATAATTAATTTGTATAAAAATCATACCAGTTGTGAGCACCTACGTAACAAAAGAAGTCGATGATAGCGCGACTTCAAGAAACTAAAAATCTAAAGAAGAATAAAACCCTATCGGATTGATGGGATTGCCAAACAAAATAGGTCTACGAGTTCAAATTGTTAAACCTATTATCCGAACTAAATATAAATGAGTTTCAACGAGTTGGATTATTAATAATATTTTATAATAATTAATTTGTATAAAAATCATACCAATTGTGAGCACGCGTAACAAAAGAAAGTCGCAACTTCAAGAAACTAAAAATCTAAAGAAGAAGAATAAAACCCTAATGAATTGATGGGATTGTTAAACCTATTATCCGAACTAAATATAAATGAGTTTGAACAGGTTGAATTAGTCCAATATTTATATATTATGAAATTTTCTATAGAAGACCAACAATACACATTTACTAATGGAGATGGGACTTGTCTTGCCCAAAAGTAGAATATTTTGAAATTTTCTATAAAAATAATTAGGGATATTAACAGATATCCAATTATTTCATCTATTCCTAACATTCAGCAACGATAAAGTTTTAATATGCATATAGAGGGCATGAATTTGAGGGAATCACTGCCCATCCTTACAAGCCCCATTCAGCACATCAAATGTGCAAAGAATTTAACTTGCGAGTGAGTTTATATTCAATACAAATTTTTTATGCATCAGACAAATTCAGGTTTAAGGACAAATTATAATTTAAAGATTTGTACCTTATAATTGAATTTGTAAATATAATAAAACTATAAATAATTCAATCTTACACTTTCAACTTTCAGTCATTATTTGATGAGTAGAACAAGGAGCTTGTTCTACTCTAAGATAGATTAAGGTCTAAAATAGAGCCAATATAAATTTAGGGCTGGATCAGAGCAGTTATAACTTGTTTCTAGCTCACCACTAAGGGATAAGGCAGACTAGAATTAACTCAAGTTTGTACACTGAAACAATTATCTCATTCACCTTAACTACTTAAAAAGGCAATGCAGAGAGTTTTTCTTGATTGCTAACTTCAATTACTGTTGTTTCTCCATGTTTCAAATATATAGAAAAGCAAAGGTTTGTGCAGAGTCATACTTCAGAAATTAGTAGTAGTAAAACACAAAGGAGAAAAACAATAAACCGTAGACAAAATTGACACAAACAAAACTGTATCATAATAGAATAGTTGCCAATGTTAACAATTGTTCTAGAATGAGTTCCAAACAAAACAATTCAACACAATTAACATCAGAAAAACTCTAATAAAATTTGTGATTTACTATAATCACTCAAACCTAAGAGTCATTCAAAAAGATCTCATTCGATGATGCAAAATCAGGCTTTAGAGGCCTGCTTTTCCTTTGTTTTTTGAATTTTCAAGACCTTCTTCACAATCTTTTGTTCTTCAACCAAGAAAGCCCTAATGATCCTATAGAACCAAAGACAAACATAATCAAATTACACAAGCAATTAAACCAAATAACTAATTGTTAATTGCAAGACGTATAATAATAATAGCATTCAAGAGATGAGCATACAAACCTTTCTCTAACAGCACCTCCGGACAAAACTCCACCATATGCACGGTTCACGGTCCTACGGTTTCTAGACAACCTTGATCTCTTGTACTCAGTGGGCCTCAAGTGTGGAATCTGCAATTGTCCAGCATAACTTAAACATAACTTACAATAACCTTGCAAGTTCAAATAATCAGAGGCATACCAAATGCAAGAAACACATTATGCCTCAAATAATGCAAAAATATGTCACATAAGGAAAATCATACAAAATAGAAAACACATTGTGCATCGTTTATTCACTTTTAGCAATGCTAACACTTGCAACCATTGACTGGTCAACGTTTATAATTTTTCTACAAACAAGTGCTCATACATCATTCCAATACAATGCATCAAAAACAACCATTTGGGTGCTCATACATCAGACACAAATATAAATCCAATTGGTCATACCTCGGCTCCTAACATGAAGCTATAATCAATCAATAATTTATAAAATACTATATGTATACAAAATTGTGAAGAAAAAAAAATAGAGCCATGAACTTCCAGAACTTCAGAGCTTCTACAGAACAAATTAATTGCCCAATTATTTTCTCAAAAACATCTCTAGTTACACAAATTAATATCACATCGTACTAAACAATTAGCATTCCTAGTCGAACATGAAACAAGCAAAATCAGAACTATCAACGGACCAAGGCAGGATAACATAAACCACAACACCAATATTATCAATTTTCGAGAATTAAAAAAACAACAAAGTGAACAATCAGACAGAAAAACAAGGATGAAATGCATACCCCTTGAATTCTCTTGCCAGTAACAGGACACTTAGGTCCACTAGCCCTCTTCTTAGTTGTCTGATAAACAAGCTTACCACCTACATTTCCAATAACGCAAATCAAAACTCAATCCAAAAAGCAACAAAAGATAACAAATCTGAGATTCAGAATTGAAAGAACATTAAGAGAAATAGTAGATTACCAGGAGTTTTGACAACCCTGTGTTGGTTAGATTTGGTGGCATAGCTGTGACGCCTGCGATAGGTGAGACGCTGCACCATCTTCGATTATTTTGCCTGCCTAATAATTAGGGTTTTCAGAAGAATTGTAACAATGCGCCGCGCAGAGGTATAAAAGAGGGCGATTCTATTTTATAACCTAAATCTAACGGTTTTAAATACACAATCATCGCCCACCGTTCGATGTGTGCTATATGTACTATTTAAAAAGGAAATTTTTAGTTTTTTATTTTGAGCGAGACACGGAATTTTTAATCTTCGACTAATCCTTATTTTTTTTAATAAATAATATTTTCTATAAATTAAATAATTAATTTTAACTGTAATTCTTGTATGTAGTCCGTAAAAGGTTCTATTATTTAAGTAGTATAATACCATTACCGCACGGGTAAAAAAAAAATCAATTAAAAATCTAATTTTATCTTTAATAAATTCATTCAGGTGAGGTAAAAAAAACATTACTCCAAAATCTCACCCTTCAAAGAAATTTTCGGTAAATAAATTTTGCCAGTTAAATTTTCGGTAGTTATTTATAATATCGGATATCAATGAAATTTTCTGTAGTTACATTTTCAATATCGGAAATTTCAAATTTCCAGAGATTATCAAAAATTTTAAAATTTTAAAAAAATTCGGTAGTTATTTTTTCTTCACCTGAAATTTAAACGAAATTTCTGGAAGCTACCGAAAATTTCAAAATTTTTGAAAAATCCGGTAGTTATTTTTTCTTCACCGGAAATTTCGTTTATTAAAATTTCCGGTAGTTGATCCAGAATTTTCAAAAATCCGGTAGTTAATAATTTTTTTTTTTTGAATATTTTTTTATTTTATTTTTTTTAAATAGGGATAGAAAACACACAACCAGTATTTATATATTTAACTGAAGCATTTACAACTGATCAAATTTTTGAGTCACGAGAAGCTGTCATATCATGGGCAAGAGAGATTGATCGACGAAATCGAGTAACAGTTATCATTACTCGATCAGATGTAGAGACTGGAAAGAGAGAAAGAAAGTCAAAATTAATTTTTGGTTGTGATAGAGGTGAACAATATAAGTCAAATAAAAATAACACAGGTACTTCAACTAAAAGGTGTGGATGTCCGTTTAAACTTAGATCGAGACCATTGAAAAATGATGAAGGATGAATTATTAGTTTAATATGTGAACTTCACAACCATGAGTTAGTAACTACTTTTGAGAATAATGCATTTATGGGACGCTTAACATAAGAAGATAAAAAACATGTTGACGAGTTGACAAAATATCACGTTGCACCGAGACACATCTTGTCATCTTTGAGAGATCGAGATACGGAGAATATGACTAATATCTATCAAATTTACAACCGAATAAGTACATATAGGAAGAATTTGAAAGAACCTAGAACTGATATGCAACATTTGTTGAAGTTACTTGAAATTGAGAAATATACTTGTTGGAGTAGGACTCATGAGGACTCCAACGTTATGAGGGATATGTTTTGGATGCACCTAGATTCCATAACTTTGCTGAACATGTTCCCTCTTTGTATTGATCATGGATAGCACCTACAAAACCAACAAGTATAGGTTACCATTGTTTGAAATTGTTGGTGTAACTTCAACTGAGTTGACATTTAATGTTGCATTTGCTTATATGGATTCTGAACGTTAAGACAACTTTTGGTGGGCATTGGAGAAGTTAAAAGAGTTGTTTGTTTCAAACACGTCATTTCCTCAGGTGATTGTGACTGACAGAGAACTTGTTTTGATGAATGCAATTGAAGTTGTATTTCCATCTTCAACAAATTTACTTTGCCAACTTCATATTAACAAAAATATTGGAGCCAAATGCAAACAATATATATTAAAGAAAGACATGCAAGAACCCATTCTTGAGTTGTGGATGAAAATTGTTAATTGTTCTGAAGAGAAGGAGTACAAAGAACTTTTGCAAATATTTGAGCAAGCATGTGTCGATAATATTATTTTCTTTGACTACGTCAGAGACACATAGTTGAATTCTCACAAGGAAAGACTTGTCGAAGCATGGACCAATCGAGTATTGCATTTAGGAAATACTACGACTAATAGGTATGTCATTAAAACTTCACATTTTATATTTTATTTTATGCATAATATATAATTAAAACTTCACATTTTGTATTTATTTTGTTTAAATATTAGGGTTGAGTCTGCTTATTGGTCATCGAAGAGATTTTTGGAACACAGTAAAGGAGATTTTTGTAAGGCATGGAGCATATACACAACAATCCATTCTTTGAGAAATTAACTTGGGTTGTATTCAAGAAAGCCTTAGGTGATATTTTTCATGAATACAAGAGGGTCAGCTATGTCGGTAATGATAAAGATGTGTGTTGTTTTATACTTAGAACCACTCATGGATTACCTTGTGCATGTGAGTTAGCACGATACAAGCTAGAAGGTGTTCTAATCCCATTAGTTGTTGTTCGTATGCATTGGAGGAAACTAACTATGAATAGTGATCAAGAGGAAGAATAGTTGACAATTGATTCAAAGTTGGACATTACATTGGAGATGAATATAATTTGGAAAACATGGAAAACACTTAATGTTGCTGGAAGAAGGGCATTAAAGAGTAAGTTGTGTGAAATAACATATCCGGAGACAACATCAATGTGTGCACCAATGGATAAAATCAAAATAAAAGGTAGTGTTAAGAAGAAAAAAGGCAACAAGCCGAAGGGATATGACATATATCGCAATCCATCATATTTCGAGCATGTTGATACTCAAGTCTCCTAACAAACATCCAAACAAATCTCCCATCAAGCATACAAACAAGTCCCCCTTCAAGGATTGAAATTTCCGGTATTGAAAATGTATACCAGAATTTTCAAATTTCCGGTAAATTTTTTTTTCAATAGCACTCACTTTTTTGAATTTTTCAATGGTGGGGGTACAACTGTTTTGATTTTTCATTTTTTTTACTTTGATTGATTTTGTTAAGGTTATTTTGAATATTTCAATAAAAAACATTTTATTGGGGGGTACAAGTTTAATTGGGGGTACAAAAGCTAACATTCTCTTTATGATATAGATAAGAGAATTTAATTTATTTAAATTAATAATATTTAAATAAAATTGAAAATAATAATGAGTTATAATATTTTACTTTTGAACATTTTCAAAAAAAATTGTATTTGACTAAGAATAAACTAAATATTGCAATTAACATTTTAAATATCTTTGAATATTTATCTCTTATAAATATTTATCTTATATTTTTGTATGTATCAATATCTTTATCCGTATTTTTTTAATATTTATAAATAATAAATATTTGTCTCTTGTTTCTGTATATGTATCAGTTATAAATATTATCTTTATTTAACAATAATAAATATTTATCTCATATTTTTTATTTATATGATTTTTTTATCGTTAACAAATATTTGTCTAGTATTATT
>JBBPBS010000858.1:3585364-3610907 GCA_037974835.1 Cicer judaicum
TTTTTAATCTTTTTAGTTGTTTTCTTGTTTGTGCCTCTGTTTCTAGTTCCTAGTTTGATGTTTCGATTTCTTTGTTCATCATTTACATTTTTCTGCACTTCTCATGCCTTCATAATTTTAGCTTATTTTGTTTTTATTTGATTATGTTCATCTAGTTGGACAAAGTTGATTTGTTAGGTTAAATAGCATTTTTATTTGCAAATTTAGTTAATTTGTGTACATGACTCTACCACATTTGTCTTTTATTTTTTTTCTATTTCAAACTCATAATTTTGTCTTTTAGTTTTTATCGTGTGTATAATGGTTGACTTGTAAAAAATATATTTTTTAATTAGCTACAAAACGCACAAGGATAGTGCTTCAAGGAAAACAATAACAAGGCAATGCAACAAAAGGAAAACAAACTAGACATGTATTCATGACTTTTTCTCTTTTTGTTTTTAAATTGTAATTTGAGTTGACTTAATATGTATGATTGTAATTAGATTTGGTTATAATTTGATTGTAATTGTAATTTAAAATTATAATTTGATTTGAAATTGTAAATTGATGAGCCTATTTATTGTAATTATTTTTATTTCTTTTTATAATGTATTTTTTTTAATTTATTTTTAATAAATTGGACAAAATTAGGGTACTACAGTTCAAATCAAAATTCTCATTTATTCATCTTTAATTTCATACTAAACTCCTTCAAGCTACAAACACATAAATCATTCTTCAAACTAGGGATGACAATTAGATTCAGATCCTAGTGGATACCTGGAAAAAAAAAACCATAAGCAGGATAAAAACCCGCATAATGGGTACGAGCACAAATATAGTTAATTACCCACAAAATTAAACGGATATTGGTGCAGGTACTAATAGTACTCGCCCTGTACTTGTATAAATACATTATTTATTTATTACACTATAATATTTATAATCGAAAGAAAAATATGTACAAACTTTTTAAGAATTTGATTATGATGAATAGGTAAATAATTGTGACTTTATAACTAAGAGTTATGTTGTATTAATTCTGACTTTATAATTATACTTGCAACTATCAATTGTTTTTACAGATCTTCAATATTATTGTTGTAAGACTTGCAACTTTATAAAATATTATTACGGACATTTGAATGTGTATTGTAAAGAGTGTTCATTTAACATATTTTGAGTTAGAAAATATTTTGGTTTATAATACTTTATGATTGAATTTAAGACATATGGATAATTTTTAAATTTAATCACAACAATTTCTTTTATTGATCGATCTACTTTAGTTAAAGTCTAGTAATGAGTATGAGTACAGTTACTTAAATATCCATGGTAAGAGTACAACAATTAAAGTTGATATCCAATAGGATACGGACACATGCATTAGTATTTTATAGTGACGGGTACTATAGTACCCTACCTATTGTCATCCCTACTCCAAATCAAAATATTTTTCAACCCTCAAAATATCTTTCACTGCAATTAGATCCAGTCTCAGTGGGTACTCGCAAACAAATCCACAATAGATAGGGTAAAAATCTGCATAATGTGTATGGGTACAAAGACGTGTAATTACCCGCAAAATTAAGCGGGTATAGGTACATGTACTATAGTACTCACTCCGTCACTTATATAAATACATTATATTAGTATTTAGTTTAGTTAATTATTATTATTTTTTTTTTTATGTTTTAATATCTATTGATATCATTGAACCACTACAATATTTATAATCGAATTATAAACGTTTGCAAATTTTTTAAAATTTGATTATGATGAATAGATAAATGATTGTGACTTTATAACTAAAAGTTATGTCTTATTAATCGTGACTTTATAATTATACTACAAATTTCTTATTAATTGATTTTAATCTCGAATAATATTGTTGTATGACTTGCAACTTCATAAAGTATTACTATGAATATTTGAATGTGTATTGTAACGAGTGTTCATTTAAAAGGTTTTGAGTTAAAAAATAAAGATCTTTAAATGATTTTTAAATTTAATCAAAATAATATTATTTATTTATCGATATATTTTAGTTAAAGTGTGAGTAATGGGTACAAGCGCTTAGGTATCTAGAGAGTAAAGATATGAGTATTTAAAGTTGATATACAATAGAATACATGCATGAGTATGAGTATTTTTTTAAACTGCAAGTATGAGAACGAGTACTATAGTACTCTACTAAAGCTCTACTCATTGACATCCCTATTAGATCTTCAGATAAAAAACTCAAGATTTGAAACACAATTTGTTTATATTAAACAAAAACTAAAGAGACGACATCTTCGATAGCACGAGAGATGCTTCGGTCGAGTAGATGTGGTAGTCGGGTGAGGTTGCGGTGGTGGTGAATGAGATTGCCTCTGCAAGAGAGAAGAAAGATTACATGTTTTTTTTTTGTTTTTTTGTTTTTTTTTTTTTCATTTTTCCAATCAAATTTGGGTTGTTTGTTGTAAAGAAGATAGGAGTAAGTTAATAATAACTTTGAATTTCTACATCCTTAGACTACTAAGCACTTTGAATATTTCAACAAAGAAAGCATAATTCTCAATTCTAAGTTAACCTATTTTTTAATTTCATTTTTCTGTTTTCAATGATAACAAAATTTAATTAAATACAATTAATATGATTGAATGAGTCATAATTAATAATGTTAGTTGTAAATAACACTTCAACATATTTGCATTTTTTAGTTTCTACATAGAAACCATAATTCCCAATTCTAAGTAAACCTATTTTTTTAGTTTTATTTTTCTCTGTTCAATAATAACAAAATTTAATTAATACAATTAATAAGATAATTAGTAATATGATATGATGAGTCATATTTAATCATTTCTAGTCGTAAATAACACGGCAACATTTTCAGTTTACATAAACACTAAAATGAGGTAAATGACTTCATTAAAAGAGATTTTGAATTGTACAGTCAAATAAAAAGAAAATATTTTTATAAGAACTAAAATTAAAATAAATCCTTATTTACAAGGACACTTTACTTACATAATTAAATTACTCATTAAAACTCATAGTGACGTAATAATGTAAATAAACTAATGAATCTATATTATCATATAGATATCTGAGTAAATAATTTTACAAATCTCATATAAATATAAATAAAATATTATGTGTATTAGATTATTAGGAGTGATGAGTAATTAAGTAGTCTTAGTTTGGATAAACAAGTGTTTGTTCAACCACATATATATGAGATGAGATATATATATAACTAATGTATCATGGTTTTGAATGAAGAGATAGTCTATAAATCACATGCGTGTTGCTAATAGTTTAATGTAAGATCTTTATGGTATTTTTGGTTTCCCTTATGATTTAATAGTGATATCAAAGTTGATAGTTTGAATAAAAGTATATGATTTCTTGTATAATATATATATATATATATATATATATATATATATATTTCTTTTTAATTTTTATTATTTTGTCTCATTGATGTATCGTTACGAAGTCACGCATTCGATAAACTAATAGATAAAAGTGAAGAACCTATACCTTTAGTATTTTATTATTTTACAAATAACCAATGTATTTCCTCTTAGCTTAATGTTAAAATTAAAACAATAAAAGTATAATAAAAATACATGAAAAATGGTCAAATTAAAATTTTAAAATAATTTGAAAATATAAAATGTCACTTATTCAATTGCAGAACATAACATTCAAACAAAAAATAGAATTCTAAACCTTGAACGTCACTTAATCTTAGAATGTGAAAGTTGATCAATCCCCAACTTCCAACTTTTATTACATTTTAATTTGCCATCTCATCGTCTACTCGCATAAATGATATGCCACAAGAAAAATAAACAAAATGAGTCATCATATTCAAAAGAATAAAATGAGTAGAGTGTGATCATTTGAATGCATTATCATCAACATAACCATATCATGCATATATTGACATAACATAAAAGATATAACACTTGTTTAATAATGCATGACAACACAAATCAACTAGCCCTTCAATATGGATCCCTACTATATATTTACACCTCTAGAGAAATCAACTATTATACAACAAATTATACAACAAATTAAAGAATCTTGTCGAAGTAATTCAATGACTTAAATATTTATTATTAAAATTTTAACAAAATCAAATTTTCTTAAAAAAGTGGTAACTTTCAAAAATAATTTTTATGATAAGCTTATCAAAATAGTTTTCATTTTGATAATTTTTTGAAATTTTATTATAAAAAATAGATAAAATATTTAAACAAATTTTTTTATTTAAAATTAAATATTTATTAAAAAAAAAGATTTAAATAAAAAAAATCATATTCTTGCTGCTGCTGCCACAAGTTAGTCACCATATTGTTACAATGGGACCCAATTGATATGAATCTCTTGAAAACTACCTGTATTATTGGTTCAATTCATTCAATTAGACACATAAATTAGTTCAATTAGCATAATATTGTTCAACGTACAGTTCAATTATCATAATTATAATTAATTCAAGTTAAAATAAGATTCTATAACTCCGACCGGGTGTTTAATATCTACATTTTGATTATATTTTAATTAGTTTATTTTTTCAAATTATTATTAACGTCGACATGTATTAATGTCATGTAGATAATATCTATGCTAGTAACCAAAACCTACTTAATTATTTAATATAAATTCGAAACAAAAAGATTACTAAAACTTACAAGTTGCGATTTGTGTAGCTACTAGCTAAATCTTGTGATTGTTTGGTGAACTTTTATCCCCACGTGGTGTTTTTCATTTGTTTTCCTTCTATTGCAACCTCATAATTTATAGTTTAAATATATGCCATGTTTGTATTTTGTTCCGGTACATTAATCATCAATTTCATATCTTCTCCACCATTTTTTACTAATCAAATCTCAACAATTCTATACACTCTTAATAAGAAGTTTTTAACTAATGATGAAATTATAGATACAATACCTGATTCAACAACATTTTCTTGGATTGGGAAGTGAATGATGTAGAATTTATTGCATTAAGATGTTTTATGTTTAGTGGTAGGCATCTGATTTCTCGAAGCTCTATAGAATTATTCAGAGTAAGTCTCTTCAAAAAGTGACAAACATTGATAAAAGATGGAAGGATTGTGATACCAATCAAGGGATAAATTTGTGACATACTACAAGCAAGGAAGAAGAGTAATTGGAACTTCATCTGACACATTGCAAAAGCTGAACTCAACAACATAAACATGTAACAAATGCTTCTCCCTTGCTGCTATAACAACTCTGCTGCCATAACCAAATCAATCAAGTCCACCAATAAGTGCTTTTAGTTGCTCCAAACTGTCAACATCATCCAAAATTAATAGAACTTTTTTTCCCATAAAGCCTAATTTTGATAATAAAAATCCCTTTATTTAAACTTCACAACTTAAGATTTTTCTCCTCGACTAATTCAAGAAGAAGCATCTCTTACATTTGAACCTACTTATCTTATTCAAGTTCTAGAACTGAGTTCACTATTTGCATTCGAGACACTAACTCAACTAGGTATGTAGCAAAATGTAAAGTCTATGATTAATCTTTTCAGAGACCTCCTTCATTATATTCCCAATGAACTTATACTTGTATCCGGTCAATCACTAGATTTAAGTCTGAATTCAAAAGTTTTTTCTGTTGTGATTTAAGTTTGAATTTGTGAATTTAAAATCTTTTTCCTATTGTGATTCATGCTCCCAATGCTCTTCAAATTAAGGAGGTTATTTGGAACTCTGTTATAATTTCTTCGATCAAATGAAATATAGATGACCCAACAAAAGGTTCTCTTGGACCAACTGCTTGTGGGGGCACTTTTTTGTTTCTTTACTAAGATTTTATCCCTTTGGGTTTATCTAGTATTAGTACGGTTTTTTACGAGGTAGATGTCGTTGCCCTTAATTGTTGACGTTGGGTTTTGATCTAGTCTCCAATTTTTGTATTTTTTCATTTTTTTATTGAATAAAATTTTTAAGATGGTGTAAATGATTTGTGATCGTCTTTAAGGTGCCAACATAGTTGGAATGTCTTGATGCTTTTGCATTTTTTCTTTCAAAAAAATGACATTTATTTTCAGTTATGTGTTCATTGTCAAATAACGTGTTTATGAAACACCAAAAGATAACATTTTTATTTTTATGTTTTTTGATTTTTTAATACTAGATAACATTTTTTTAATGTAACAAAGTGATGTTTTATAAATTTATTTAAATTTATGCCTCTATTTTCTCGTCACTTTAGTAAAAAAATTCAATCAACGTTTGAAAGTCACATGGTTGGCAATGAGCTTGAATTGTCAACAGATAGTGAATACATCTAATACAGAGATAGGCATTTCAAGGAAGGAAGAATATATTTCCTTATTGCAGCAAACGTGTTTCAAAGCATACCAAATTTTAATCATATGACCGTACTTATAATCAATCAAACCATGTGGAACCAAAATATAAACAAAGCTTTTATCTGTGAAGAAAGGTATGTTATTATAGTTATTATTGTTGTGGTAAATAGTAAATTACATAAGAGAATAGTTACTTTATTTAAGTAGAATACGAAGATTAAGTATTTATATTCAGTGCTTCTAATTGAAGTTCCAAGATCAGTGTTTAGGGGAGGGTACGAAGAATCATGCTTTTCAATTTGGCCACTAACTTATCATGAGGAGGAAGTGTCTCCTTTATCAAAGGATGTTCCTTTAGGGCATTCACCCACTTGAAAAACATTGGTGTCTTTTCGTGTGTGAAGATCTCTATGTTACAGGCCACATGAAATGCTTTGTAGGTGCAACATGTCGCAGCTACCACGATGTCAAGGAGTCCTAGTGTTTCTCCATTGAAGAATTGGAATTGCTCGTCAAAATCTTCCTTGATCCCTTCTTCAAATACCTTGAGTACTTCACCTATTTCTTCAATTGCTTTATTAATCTCTTCCTCTTTTGATTGGAAAATGCGGTAGGTACTAGGAATGATCTATAAATTGTCAACATTAGTATATAAAACAACAAGGAGTGATGCTAACAAGTGACTAAGGGATTTGTGAAAACAAAAAATAAGAAATAAAAAACAAATTTTAAGTGGAAAATCTTACTTTTAATAATTTTAAAGTATGAATTATACAATTTTTAAAATGGTTTTTCTACATTTGAATTTTTAACAAGTGTCGTCTAAACAGGTATTAGTAATTTTCTAAAATAATTAAACACTTTTAAATAGTTAAGGTTGTGTTTGTTGTGTTTTTTGATTTTATGTTATGAAAATTTTAAAAACTAAAATCAATTTCAGTTTTAGTTCAGTTTATTATTATTTTGAACTAAATCACACTATTTATTTTGTCTTATTTAAATTCACTAAATATAAAATGTTGTCGTACATTTTAAAATTATAATTTATTTATAATAATTTTAATAATGGTAGTTGAAAGTTGTCAAAGGTGATCCATGGAGGCAATGGTTTGTGGCGATGGTCGGAGTGTGATCAAAAGTAGTTATGGTAGTAGTCGAAGGTGATTGGTCGGTGATTGCACATGGTGGTTGAAGGTTGTTAGAAATAGGACGTCGGTGGCGAAAATATTTGTTTACTCAAATGACAAATGATAAGTAGAAAACACTGCAATCTATATAGAAAAAGTAAAAAAGTTAAGTAATATGTACTTTCTGATCAAAGTAGTTTGCCCAGAAACGGACTTTGGCCCTTTGATAAGGATCCTCTGGCAACAGTTTGGGACTATGATCCCAAATATCATCTATGTATTCAAGAATGATGTTTGATTCCCAAACTGGTCTTCCTTTGTGCAAGAGAATTGGAACCTTTTTATGGACATAATTATGCTGTAAGAGTAAATCGCTTTTGTTTCTCAAATCTTCCTCCACGTATTTGTAAGGTATGCCTTTCAGTTTAAGGGCTATAGTTCAACCTTGCTGCAGTAAGAGCTAGCCCAGTACCCCAACAACACAACTTCACTACTTTCCTTATCCATTGGCTATATGACTACTTTTGTTTCTCTAATTTTACAGGGGCTTTTTAAAGCGCTTTCATATGCAAAATTTTGATATTTTTTATGTATAGTTGGTAATATTTATTTTTTGATATCGTGTGTAGTTTGGTAGCCTATGTGCATATAGTCAAAATGAGATATTTATTTGTATTATATAAAAGAATAAATTACATTTGTGGTTCCTTAACTTAATTTCAGGTAATATTTTAGTCCTTTATCTTTTTTTTTTCTCGATTTAGTTCTTTATTTTAATTTTAAATGACAATTTGATACTTTATGTTTTAAAATTTCAACAACATTATCCTTTTTTAAACAAAAATTCAAAAAAAAATTCAATCAAAACTCATAAAATTAATTATATTCTTCAATATAATACAAATTTCATCAAATCCGTAAAGCAAATCTTCAAAAAAAACTCATATTTTCATACTTTATTTGATATTATTAGAAATAAAGAACTAAATCGGAGAAAAAAAAAGATAAGGGACTAAAACGTTACCTGAAATTAAGTTAAGGGACCACGAATGTAATTTAGCCTATATAAAATAAATTAATTATGACCAAGGGATAACGTTTCACATTCTGAATTTTACACACATATATCCTTTTTTTTTTTAATACTAAATTGCCACACATTGAAAAAATAATATCAAAATGTCTTACTTTTTAGCTCCAGTTGCGGATCGCAACCTGGGGATGCGACCTTCTAAAGGAGAAATTCTTCAAGTTCAACAGATGGTCGCATCCTGGGGATGCGACCTCCTACTAGCCATTTTGATTTTTTTTCTCTCCCATTTTGTCCTTAGATATATTACATATATTATTATTACATATTTTAAAATTAATTATAATATTAAAATAATTAATTAAAATAATAAAAATAATTAATTTATTAATATTATATAATTGTTACTAATTATAATAATAAATAGAATAATAATAATAATAATAATTAAAATAATAATAATAAAAAGAAAATTCTATTAATAAAATAAAAATAAAAATACATTAAATTAAAAAAAAATATATTAAAATAATCATAATAATAAATCAAAAAATTCTATATATATATATATGTGGAAAGATGTCTGCGTGATCCACGTTTGCAACCTTCAACATATCCCGATGTTCACTCTATGTCTCAATCAATCCCACAACAAAATACCATACACCAAACACCGTCTTTATCATCACCACAACATTTTCACGAAGCTGCAGATATACCAACTCAATATTATGTTCCTTCAGTGCCAACAATACCAACTCTCATTAATCCGACCGAGAGCGGAATTTTCTTTAATTTGTTTGGTACTCATTGCACAATTCCCAAGTCGGCTTATGCAGCTTTTGATTCTATGTATAATGTCGAAACTCAAAATGATGCAGAAGCAGGTGGTAGTGGTTCTAATCCACAAACAGATTACAACGAGGATCAACTACAACAACCTCAAATTGTTCAAAGGGTTAGACGAGTTCGACGACCGCGTAGATGTGGAGCTGAAGGTCATTTAAATGAAAATAATTAATTTTTATTTAATATTTTTTTTTATTTGTAGCATTTTTTTTCTTTTTTTTTAATGTATTTTTTCTTTTAATTTAATGTATTTGTATTTTTATTTTATTAATAGAATTTTCTTTTTATTATTAATATTTTTTTTATTTTTATTATTTTAATTAATTATTTTAATGTTATAATTATTTTTAAAATTATAATAATAATAATAATAATATATATAATATAAGTAATATATCTAAGGGAAAAATGGGAAAGAAAAAAATCAAAATGGCTAGTAAGAGGTCGCATCCGCAAGATGCGACCATTTGTTGAACTTGAAAAATTTCTCCTTTAGGAGATCGCATCTTACTAGCATCTAAAATTAAAAAGTAGAATATTTTGCTATTATTTTTTTTTGACAATTTGATATTAAAAAAAAAAAAAAAATGTATGTGTATAAATCCCTCACATTCTCGATGTTTGTATAGATACGGATGTCAAAATAGATTAATTCAATCGGGTTAGTCCTTTTAAGGATTTTGGAATTTTAGTACTAGTTGGCTCAATCCATCGAAAAGTAGGGTGACGGTGAGATGAATTAGCTCGTCGGAATAGTTGTTTAAAAATTATTATTTTTTATTTCTATTTTTATAATTTTGTTGTCTATTTGGTAATTTGTGGCCCATGTACTTCTAATAGTATATGAATTGATTGGTCATTAATTTTTTTTTTTGGTTAATTTTATATTTTTATTTTTTTTTATCGACTTACTAGTTTCTTATTTTGTATTTTTTTTAATGGTTTTTATATATATTTTGAATAAATTAATAAGTGAATTTATTTTTAAAATTTTGACCGCCCTAGTATGGTGCAAGATTGGTCATATATGTTAAAAAGAGAGTTTTTTTATTTACAAAATTCTGGTTATATATATTTGGTAATGTCAATAAAATAATTTATATGTAGTTTATTGGAATAATTTATTAATTCGTTGGATTAAATGAGATGATGTTAAATAAAGAAATTTCTTCCACAAGTTTAAAGCTTTTTTTTTTGTGCTATCATATTTCAACTCGTGTTTGAATTTGTTTATTTTTAACAATTTTTCTTCATTTTTAATCTTATTATTTAAATTTTGTAATTTTATTTATTTATTTACAACAATCAATATTAATAATTAATAGGTTTAATTGCAGTTTTGATTCTCCTATTTTAGCTGAATCGTAAAAATAGTCCCCCCAATTTTATTTATCACCAGTTTTGGTCTCTCAAACATAATTTTGGTCCAAAACTTGATGAAATTTAATTTTTTTTTTTTTTTTGTATTTATTTAAGTCAAATCATGTCTCAAAATCTCATTTGCAACAATTGTACCTAAAATCTATTATCGTAAATGGTGTAGCACTACAAGAAAAAAAACGTTTTGCGGCGGTTAAAAAAATGTTTTACAACACTCAACAGTATAACATATACCCTCAAATTATATTATCAGTTGTCTGAACACATTTGAGTTAAGCATCACAATAAGCCAACATCACTCAACTACAAACCAATCCATATAAAGACACTAAGTTTGGCTACTCCGCTGTTTGTTTTGCTTCTAAATGAAACAATGGTTATCTCATCCCTTTGTGTCCCTTTATAGAAATTTTTACTGTATATACAACAAGGAATTTTGTTGAAAACTTCAAGTTAGACCATTATGGACAAAGTATTCAGTTAGTTTTTTTTAATTAATACATCGTGTTGTACCGGTGCCCCAATTTACAGAAAATAATATGTGATGCTTTTCATTCATTATGATTAATTTCAAAATTAAGATAACACTTGCCACATAAAAAAATTGGAACTAAACTGTTAAATGGAACTAAATAATTACCTTTGCAAGAGTTGATTTTGTTTCCAAGATGATAAATCACCTTCTTTTATAGAGTAGATTTCGTTTCTCTTCGATTTCGTTTCCTTCAGAAGTTTTAGGGTTGACAGATTTGGGGCTTATCAGAAATTTTAGGGTTGTGAAAGGATGTGTGCGGGGCTAAGAAAGGATTCACGAGAGAGAGAGTGAGGAATGAATTTACAAAATCTGGAAAAATAAAATACGTTTATGCCCTAAACGTCGACGACGGTTGATTAAAACTGCCCCAGGAACCGTTGCAAACTGATGGTGAGATTGAAAAACGCAACTCGTGTGCTTTATATGGTGTAGTATGGTGGCGGCGGTTGACAAAAACCGCCTCAAAAACCATCACAATGTGAAGGTGAGGGCGGTTATTTCAGAACCGTCGCAGGCCAAGTGTCGCAAACTTAAAATATTCTTGTAGTGTAATACGACTTTAAAAAATGAAATTTTATTAAGTTTTGGACCAAAATTCGGTTTGGAGACCAAAACTGGAGAGAAACATACTGGGAGAACTATTTTTGCGATTAAGCTAAAATAGAAAGACCAAAACTGCAATTAAACCTAATTAATATATTAATAATATTTGTATTTAACTAAAGATCTAAACACTCGATTTCTTTATCATTCTAATGTTTAACTCTCATACCTAAGTAACCAAATAAACCTTGTATTCCTTAATTTTTTTTTTTATCAATAAAATGACTTTCCACTCGAATAAATTTTTTTCAAATATCTCAATGCTGACCTTTTTCTTCAAATTATAAATCAATCATTCCATAAGTTTTATGTTAGTAGAAGGTCATATATATATATATATATATAAATGTGATTCCATAATTATATATCAATATAAATGTGAACTTTCGAACGGTATAAATTCAATTTTTTTTCTTCTAAAGTGATTTTGGAGTGCAGAAAGTTCCTCCCATTTGTTAAACTAGAGTGTACACAATGTATGAGTAGTACATCTGAAGAAAAAAGTATAGGTGGCACACATAAATGTTTGGTCACAAACATAAATAAATAGTATTTGAATATATTCATACAAAAAAAATATTATTCCATTATTTTAAAATACATAATGCAAGTACATAATGGTTGGTTTTTTTTTTTTTTTTGTGTGACTAAAGGTACATGGTTGATAATGAGTTTGAATTATCGGCATATATTAAATATATCTAAATTTTGGTGATTTGACAATGGGTTCGTATCATTGTCGTATTTAATTTAAATGCCTTTTTAAGAATTAGAAACTTAAGACTTTCCAATTCAATAACTATTATTAAAAGACCATAAAGATTTCTTATCTTTTGTTGATAATTGCTAGAAGTCGTTCCTATCACAAGTTAGGATAGAAACCACTTAGAGTTAAGTTTTTCTCTTTCTATAAACATAAAAAATAATTCTCCTTGTGATATATGTTACTTAAAAAAAAAAAGTTATTTCCTATATTTTTACTGTCTTTACATTTAAACATATACTTGATTTGTTGCATGTTGACATATGGGGATCATATTGCATCTCTTTTATTTCTAAACATATATATTTTTAACTCTAGTCCACGATTTTGTAGATTTATTTGGATAATTTTCATGGAATTTAAAAGTTAAAGTAAATTTGGATAATTCTCATGAAAGTTAAAAGTGTTCACAGAGTAATAATGGTGTTGACTTAATCTCTAAATCTCGAGTCCAATTCTCACTGAAGATAAAAACTCACTAATTTTCAATTGTGGAAAAGAGGACAAGAATATTGTGAATAATAGTGTTCGCCAGAGGTGCAGAAAGTTATATTAAACCTAAACGAAAATTGTTTAAATTTAAAGAACTATAAATATATTTTTCTAATATTTAACGAAAACTTTGCTAAGTCAACACTATTATGTATATGTTAGCATTATAATTGTTACATCATATATTTTTAAGGAAATTAACGAAAAATGATGTTTATGGAAGAAGACAATAATATAATTGCTACCATTGCAAAAAATTATTTTAATATATTATAATAAATATAGTATATGATACATATTCTCACGTTGATATTAAACAACACTTTAAATTTATCGTTTTGAAAACCAATTTGGGGAAGCTGTTTTATATTAGGCCTTATTTTGAAACTCTCCCTTTGTAGTCAAATTTCTATTCCATAGACATTTGAGTTAACATATTCCTCAAGTTACAAAAAGTTTTCATAGTACTAACCTCAAATAAAAAATAAAATAAGATCCTGCATACTAATACTAATGTAAAACTGAACACAAATCAAAGTTAAAAAGTCAGAGTCACTAAAGTACTCTTCCTAATTAAGCTACCTAGAAAAACAAGTGCTTCTAAATTCTAATTCTAATATATGTATAAATAAATAAAAGGTACTAAGTATAACACTTAGTAGTTGAATAATAACTAGAGGGAACATCACAAGGACAAAATGAAGTATCCCAAAGCAAATTTGACTTCCATGCATCACCAATATTGAAATCTTGATCATCCACATGAGGCACATTCACATTCACATTATTATAATAATAAGGATTAATCTTTACCAATGCATTATTATCATATTGGTTATTACCAAATGTAGTTTGTAGAAATGATGTTGAGTAGTCACTAAAATGCTCTTGCAACCCATCATTGAAATTTGTAGTTATATCCTCATCACATGTTTTGCTAAAATCACCAACAAACATTGAGGATGACATATTCAACAACATTGATGAAACATCCATTGTAGATTTTGAAATATTAATATTAGTGTTGGATGTTTCAAGTGGAAATGATGAGAATATCAAGCTTGTGTTAAGATCATTGTGTAATAGTGGATTAATAATGGATTTGTAAGGGGTAGTAGAATCAACATCAACATCAAAATTTTGGGTATTATTGTTAGTGAAGAAATTGTTGGGTAGGGTAGTTTTCTTTGTTTGTGACATGTTGTTTGAACAAAATTGGGTGGTTTCTTGATTTTTTGTTAGCATTGAGGTTCTTGTTTCAGAATTAAGGGAAGAAACCCAAGATTGAGATGAAGCTCTTTGAGCAGAATTTGTTTTCTTAAATATTCTGCATATAGCCCAAGATTCCTGTACAATAAAAGACAAGTTATTTAAAACACAATAAAATAAAATACATTAAAAAATGACTTTTCAATTAAAAAGATAATTTTTTTAAAGTTAAATAATTGTAACAATGAGAATCTAACTCACATTAGTTGGAATAGTTTTCTCTATATACTTGTTTGGTGAGAGTGGATCCATGAGAGAAGGTAATCTAAACTCATGCATCATCCAATCAGTTTTGACACCTTTAGCAGCTCTTCCTCTGTAAAAGACCAATGATTTCTTCAAACCAATACACTTGGAACCTTCTGAGGAGTAGATAGGTCTATCAGTTCCTGTAGCTTTCCAGAATCCAGCTCCTGTTACCCTATTAGGCCTTGCACTGTTTCTGTATTTTCTGTCTCTTGGACAGTAGAAATACCACTCTTTCTCTCCTGTAGTAGCAAACTCTACACACATAATCATATAAATATTTTGCATTAGACATAAAAAAAAAGGTAATCAAATGTTTGGAGCTTAAAAGCTCGACTATGATCTTATTGGATCGACTTATTTAGTTGTTTACGTACTTGTGACATGTGAGACTTGTCGACAAAGTTTATGAATTCTTAAGTTGTTTTCCGTTTATTTTTATAAAATGTTCGGATTCTTATATCTTCTGAAAATAGCTTATAACTTATATTTTTTTTGAAATGTAACTTAAAATTTATATATAGACGCATTACAGTTGGTTATGCAGACGCATTATATATGAATAGAACCAAAAGAGATATATATGTGTCTTACTTGGAAGATCCCAAGGATCAAATTTATAGATATCAAGTTGTTTGATGAGCTCAATAGATAAAGGCCTTTGTTGAATCTTTCTCTTTAGGTAAAACCCAACAAGCTCTTCATCAGTTGGATGAAACCTAAACCCTGGTAACAAAACTTCATCAAGCTTTTCACCATCATTTCTCTCTTCCATATCTCACCTATTGTTTACTAAAAAATGAAAACCTAACTAAACAAAACCCTTTTTTAGTATGAAAAAAAAAAGAGAGGATGATCTTTGTTGTGTTGTCTTCTTAAGATTTTTTTTAGCTAAAGCTAGTTAGAAATAAAAAAGACTATAAAACAAGGTTGAAAAGTGGAAGTAAGCTACTTTCAAAAAAGTTGGTGAAAGTTTTGAAAAATAACAACTACTACACTAGAAGTGCATGAGAGATAATGAGAAGTATAAATTCAAAAAGTTGGAAAAAAATGAAGAGTGTAAAATGAGAGTGAAGTTTGAAGTGATTATATGCTTCTTAATAAGGGGTATGCCACCGAAGGATGAGCCACCTTTTGTGGTGACTTTTAAAGCAATTTGTGTTTTGCGAGGATAGCTTAGATTTGGTTCATCACAACAATCAAAGGGTAATTGCTCTTGATTAAAACAGAACAATTACCAAGAAAAAAAATATAATATTAAAGCCACTTACTATTCAAGTCAAGAAGAGATCAATATAAATTACCCTTGTACTACGTATAGGATTTTTTGAAAATTTTCTTTGTGGCTTTTATTAAATCTCTTTTCAAATTTTTAACTTATCTATAATTATGTTACATGTTTGTTTTTGCAATTTGTAATAAATACTATGATAAAATTTATAAATTAATTTTTTCTCTTTAAAAATAAATTAATAAAATAATTTAAATGGTTAATAAATTTAATTAATAATTTAACCAACTTTTTTAATTCACATGATTTAATCAAAGAGATATCGTATATAAAGATAGATGTAGTATATATTATAAATTTATCACAAAGATGTAGTAAATAATTACTATCTATAACAATAGATATTTTTTATAAGTAAAGCCAAATATCAAACCTTTGAGTAAATAGTCAGTACACTCCTGTATATTGTTGGCCCTTATGCCACACTACATTATAGTACAACACTTTTTAAATGAGGAAAAATTTAAATAAATTAAATTGTGGGCTCATTAAAGTTAGGAAAAGTATTAAGACTAAAAAAACAGTAGAGAAGTACTTACATATTACATTTTACAAGGTCTTTATATTGATAGCAGAATTCGAACCAAGTCTTTTTGAGATATGAACTAAATCTTTATTAAGTGGATAAAACTTCGTTGGCTATGATAGTGCAGTTCTTTTTTCTTTTTAGTTACATGTTACTACTACTACTATTAATTGGTGCTATCACATAGTATCATTTTATTTTTCAAATAGTTTAAAGTTTTAAATGTTAAAAAAAAAAAAGTTGAATTGTTCTTTGACATTATAATTCTTTATTTTTATCCCATATTTTCTCTTCACTAGAGATGCATTTATTATTATTTTTACTAATTTATCTTAAAATTTGAAATGTCAACTTTAACACATTAAATTTTTAAAGTTTTTTTAGAAAATTATTACATAAAATAAACATATTAACTATACTACTATTTGTTTTTAATAAGAGTGATAAAAACAAGGAGTGTTTGTAATATTTATTACTTGTAACATTTTTTTATTGTTGATTAATTGTCTATGAGACTATGACCTTAATGGTGGAATCTCAATAAAAGTCCTAATTTGTAGCTTTGGGGATTATGATCTTATATTTAATAACCATTTAAACACATTAATGTCATGAAAGTTTTGGTCTATCCACTAAACAAAGTCAAGATACAAGATCAAAGTTCCATGTAATTAATAATATTTGTATAATATAATGTTTGAAACTTTGAAATAACATTTGGAAACGTGGAACTAATCCAGATTCCAAAACAGAGCTCAAATTTATAATTCAACTGCAAATTCCACTGTTACACACTTGGGATTATATTATTCAAGGCTTCTAGGAATCATAAAATCCAGTTTCTATTCCATTCCACATAGCTTCTATTCCACTGATTTTACCAGGTTTGAATCAGTTAATTAAATAATATTATTAATTAATCTAAAATTTCAAATAAAAACAAGCAAGCGTGTAACTAAGTCTAATATGCTTAGGGGACCGCTTTGCCCTTATAGGAAACATTATGTCGAAATTTTTGACCTTAAATTGGCTTTTAGCTTTTTATTTTTTATTTTTTTATTACTTCTATCAATGTGTCTAACATGATTGTTAGGTAAAACCTATTTTCAATGTGGTGTTTCATGAGTATTTTATTTGACATTGTTTTCCAAACCTATTTGCCGAGTAGAACAGTAATTAACTCATGAATAAATTGACTTATTTGATTAAAAAAATATTTAATTATAATTTTAATTATTTTATTTTTATCAATATCACAGAATTAGTCACTTTATTTTAAAAATCTGGAAGATTTGGTTACTCACTCATTTTTTTAACTAAACAAATAATAATTTGACATATTTAAAATAATATGATATACAATTTCATGATATAGAAACATTTAAATACATTAATTATTATTAATCAAATTACAAAAATGAAAAAAATTGTAGTTGAAAACCAAGTGTTTAGAGAGTTTTATTGTGATTTCATGAGTGTTAATCATTCTACATCATCATCGTATTATATGACATGCTATTTAAAGCATACTACTTCGTCATTTTTTTAGATAAAAATTCAAAATGAAAGACCAAAATTGTAATATTTTAAAATAGAAGACCAATTTTGTGAATTAATAAAAATAAAGAGATTAAAACTGTAATTAAACCTACAAAATTTAAAATATACATATTTCATTATGAAATGAACAAAAACATAGTACTACCTCTGTTCATTTTTAATTGTCATTTTAAAATTATTTATGCATATTATGGAAATTATTAAATTTTACTAATTTTTAAAATTTTCATAAAATCATTTATGTTTATCTATAATTCTCTTACCAATGTATTATCTCATTTTACACTTGTCTTATTTCACATTTGCCTTTCTCTATAATAAATAGGTAGAGATAATTTTGACAAACGACACTTAAAAAGGAACAAAACAGTATAACTAAAGACAAAATTAAATTAATATTTTTTTTAATTTGACTGAAAAGTAAATATAATCTTAGAATTTGGAAATGGCGTATAAATAATTTTTTTCTCCTTAAAAATTGAAGATTAAAGCTATGTTTGGGAGTGGAGAGTGCTTTGAGTAAAAGTAAAAGTAAAAGGAAAGAAGAAATAAAAGAAATGAAGAATTTTGGGAGAAGAGGACTATGGTAAATTTATTTCTCTTTCATAATACAAAATCATTATAATTTGGACAACTTAGTAAATGTATTGGAGGAGGAATTTAGAGGACTTAGTAACATATATAGTAACGTGCCTTTGACCAAAGATGTAGTGTTAGTTTTCTATTAAATTTAAATAAAATGATTCATATTAGATGAAAAATGGGTGTTTAATATCATATAAATATAAATGAGATGATCCATGTATATAATGTTTTAAAATTTTGAGTAAAAATATATTATCCAATTAATTTATTTAGTTGCTCTTAGAATAATGGGATGATCCACGTAACCCTCTCATGATCTAAATATGGTGAATTTTTGTTATTATTTCTTTATATTCTCCTCTCTCAAAATCCTTTTTTTCCTCCCATCCAAACTCCAAACAAAAGCTTAAAGATAAATTTTTGGATAGAAAAATGGAAATTGAACACTATGAAAATGAGATGCTTCATATATTCAATGTCTTCTATTTTTAAGAGAATATATGATTCCAATCTACTTGTGTAGTTGTTCTTAATTCAATATAATGATTATATTTGGACCCCGTGACCCAACAAATATCAGTTATAAGAATGTATACTTAATAGTATCACATTAATTTATTAAATTTGTATTTTTTTTAATTATTAAATGGAATCATGGAACTTGTACTGCCAAAGTTCTCTATTTTTGTAGAATTTGGAAATAGAGACGGTGTGAGATTGTTTTCGAATAAGTAGTCTTGTGATATGAGTTGTTGTATAGATAATTACATATCGATATTCATATAACACAATATTGAAGAGGAGAAAGAGTTTTAATTTGCAACATAAATATCCGATTATACGTTAATCTCTCATAGTCAATCTAAAAGATAAAAACTTGTAGAAATATTCCATAGAAATATTGAAATACTGAAGACCCTAATTATCGTGAATTATTAGAAAACAATGAAACTAAATAATACCTTAATTTCTTTCTAGAAGGAGGGTGTACCTAATTAATACTACCTTGTCCCTAATTATAAGCAACATTTGTGAAAAAAAACTATCCCTAAATATAAATATTTTTTTAATTTACTAGAGGCATTTATTATTATTTTCCAAACATATTCTTTATTGATACTATTAATTTATCTTAAAATATAAAAAACTTAGTTTAATGCAAATATTATTTTAAAAATATTAACACGTATTAACTATCCTACTATTTTTTTTTAATAAGATTGGAAAACGCAATGAGTGATTATATAAAGTGAGAGAATTAGATTTACTCCGATGTATTTTGCTTTCCTAATATGTCTATGGTTGGATACATAGCAAGTGCCGTACCAGTGATTAAATGGAAAATTTGATAAAGTCAAATGAAAAACTTTGGAGTCCAAAATGAGTGAAAGCTCCTCCATCTCCCAAAAATCTAACCCTCGGGTTTGGTACTCAAGCGTGTAACAAAAGTTTTAAAAAAACATAGTCAAAACTCTCAAAACCCACACAAATATGCATCTTTCTACGTGCAAAACACCGTCACCACCAACCCTCTCAATAAGGGGCCAAACTCCAATTACTTAAATTTCAACAAATTAATTAATGCTAGCAACGAGTTGCCTCATGGCCTCATTTAAACATGTTTCAAAAATGAATGCACCTTAAACTAATAAATAAATAAATTTGTTTGTCCTGTGTTTCTCGTCACTTTGTCGAGAGATAGAGGAGGAGGGAACTTCACTCAAAATTTTTAATTATTGAAAAAATAAAAGCTTATCCATATAAACAATATGAAAATGCATGCAGACTAGTTAAAGATATTACTCTTACCGTTTTATGATGAATGTTATTTATAAAAGAAAATTTGATTTAAAATAAATGTTATTTTCATTTTAATATAATTTTATTTTTTCTTCAAATATACCATTTAATAATTATTATTTATATTATTTCTAAAATATTGATTCTATTTTATATTTATAATTGTGGAAAATACATGAATAGTTAATAAGAGTAATTTGAAAAAATGATTATTTACTTTATTTATTTATTACATTTCTTAATATCCAATAGTTAACATATTTCTCTGTTTGTTGGACAGGCTTTCTAGGTACATGAATTGATTTATTTGTTATCTTTTATTTGTAGAACAAGAAATACAATAAGGAAATGTTTAAACTATGATTTATTTTGAAATCGCTTTAATAATGTTAAAATAAAATGATGAAAACAAATGAAATAAACAGAAAAACATAATGACATATTTAATTTATCATAGTTTTTCACCAACATGGTAGCTACATTCAATCCCTTCAAAATAAAGAATTTAATCCATTGATTCATTAATTGAATTACACTTCCACTGAACACCTACTAATCAAATTATTTATGTTCAAGTCTTATCAACCTTTTAGCTTAGTACAATCAAGTTGTTGAGTAGCCACTACTGGAATAGGTTACAAAATAACATGTTTGAGGTTGTACTCTCAAAAAATATTTCTCACCACTTAGACAATACAAAAGATTAAGAGGAAGAGTGCAAATATAGCTGTATTGTTCTTATTGTGATATGTTGTTGTTTGTGTTTTTCAATAAGGGTTGCACGTCATTTTAGAGAAATTTTTAGGATTTTTTGTCGTTGTTTTGATTGCAAGAAATCAACATGTTGAAGGACGAGAAACACAAGAAATTGGAGTTTAAATTGTGTTCTCTATTTTAAAACATTTTTCGTGTGGCTACACTAGAGTAAAGAAAACATAACATATAAGTGTAAAAACAGAATAGAAAGACACGTGTAATTTATCCTAGTTTATCACCAATACGATAGTTACGTTGACTATCTTCAACCTGAAGGACTTAATCCACTAATTTAATATTGAATCAAACTTATAATTAAACATCTACTAATCACATGGATTATGTACACTTGAACTTATCTTATCTTTAACATTATTCTACCATGAAGGAAATTTTTGCAGATATTGATGTTAGCAACATAAACATCCTATGGAATCGTTATGAATACCACATCCCCCTTGAAGCAAAATGTAGGGAGATGGTTTAAATGAATGCCTTAAGTGTTCCTCAAAACTTGCTTGAACTAGTATCAAGAAGATCTTCCAATTGTTTAGCAAGAGGGATATCATGACTATGAAAAGTTCTTTGAATATCTGTCCGGTCCAAAAGATTAGACCAAATAGTACCGACCATTTGACAATGAAAAAATAAATGAGACAGATTCCTCCTTTTCATCACCACCGGCGCACAAAGTATTTTGATCATTTAAGACATCATGTTTTACCAAGTTATCTTTAGTTCGAAGTCGAAACTTTAAAAATTAACTAATTTATTTCAAATGAAGTCGCACAATGGGGAATCAATGATATGTAGTGTATATAAGTCTTTTCTACAAATAAATAGTTGACTAACCACAGCTACACTATGGTTAAATATATAAATTTGTCATGGCTTACACATAGTTAACATAGGGTGTTTGTGGATTGGGTTGGGTCAATTTTGATCATATCTATTACTGGATTCAATCAAATTATTAGTTTGAATTGGGGAAAATATTTGTACAAGATAACCCAAAATAATCGAACGATTAATTTAATTTTCAACTTTATTCTTCCACGAAATAACTGGACATGTCATTTTGAATTCCCTCTTCAAGTTTTCCCCTCTCACTTTTTTCTTTGACAATGGCTAATATCATGTTACTACGATAAATTTAACCACAACTAATTGCAAAATTAACTCTGGCTAAATTTTTTACAAGGTTCCTTTCCTTCAACTATGCTTTTGAGTATTATTAACCACGACTATAATCGTGGATAAACACCAATTTTTGGGTAAGAAATATTTTTGAAGAGATTAAAATTGTTTGTAAAATAATTTTATTTTAAAGTAATTAAAATGAAATTTTAAAATTTTATAGAGATTAAGAACTTATTTAATCTAATATTTTAAAACTATATTTTACGATTTTTAAAAAATAAAAATATTACAATAAATTATATTTAAAATAAATAAAAAACACTTTGTTCATTTTTTTTAATATATAAAAATCAATTGTTGTTGGCCTATATAGAAAAAAAAATGGAACTATGAGATAGATTGAAGTTCATCATAATCATCTTCTTTTTATGTGTCTAAAAGTAAAATTTTCCCAATTTTTCATCAATTAAATTTGTTGGGTTTGAACATTTAGCGATTTTTATTTTGTATAATTAATTTGAAATTTTTATTGATGATAAAATATACTTAATTGAAAATATAATTTTCTAATTTAATTAGAAATCTCAGCACTTAAAATAGATATATAAGCATGTAACAGTCATGTAAACGTTTTTTTAACAAATTTAAGTAAAAATTCAAACACAGGACCTTATTAGGGACGATTAAAGACTTAGAGAATGAAATGGCTTGAAATTTAAAGGACCAACTTTAAAAAATAAAAAACTTATTATAGAATTAGGTCAAACTCAAAGGATTAAAAAAATATTTTAGTGTTTGATTTTTGATACAACGCACGTGGGACCCTTCTTGTAGCTTGCCAATCACACTTCTTCCACAACACCGCTTTTCTCTTCAGTAATGCAGGACTCCTGCCGACCTGCTCTTCTTATTTCTTAACATCGGATTCAACTTTTGGCCGAAGTAATAGTTCATATAAATATTGTAATTAATTTTATTTTTTGAATTGATTTTAATTTAATTTAATTGATTTTTTTTACATTTAACAGTTAGGAATTAATTTATTTTTACGTGAATATTTTTAAGTATAAATTTTTTATTTTAAACTTATTTTTAATTAAAATTAATTTGATTAAAAACAGTTTTCATCATCGTATAGTCAAATAAACACAAAATCGTTTTCATTTTCTTTAGTATTTTATAATTAATTACGATAAATATTTAGATTATCAAATTTATTTAGAGTTTAATATGTATAGTAAGTACACAAATGTTTTAAGAATAACATTAACAATATATTTTTTACCACGCTTTTTTGTATTGGTCAAAATTTATATATAGTCTCCACATAATTTAGTGGAATCTGTTTGAATTTCAATCTATAAAAAACATACATTAGAATGTGTTTGTTAAAAAAATATTTTCTTAGCGTTTCTTATTTTTTAAGTACACATTACTATATTATTTCGTATGAATTATCCTTTAGTGCATTTTTGTACTCATTTTGATCTCTTATTTTTCATTGTTTAAATCTCTTTAGAGTGAAAAATGTTTGTTGCGCAAAATTAGAGGAGGAAAGAGGATATATCTATTAATAGAAATCTTCGATTTAACTTACGATAGACCTCAGTACAAACAGATGTTTTATTTATATAGGTTAGACCCAAGTTTTTTTAGATGATAGTTGTTTTACTTCACGTATATATTAGACTTAAAAATGACTTCAAAACTATTGTCACCAGTTGACTAATGTTAATTATATTATGTTTTAAGCATCTACATATTGAACACTTTCAATTTTTATAGAGTTATTTTTATCTATGATATATGAATCTTTTATCGAAATTTTGTCATTGTTTCCAAAAATTACTTATTCTCCATCCTTTTTTCTTAATGAGAAAAAACGGGTCTATCTTCAATCTTATATCTTGAGCTCCACCCTCCAAGTATTATGTTTGTTCTCGACAACTAGAAGACACTTATACAAATGAGTAATATCTTAGATTATCATTGTGATTTAGGAACTTGATAGTTAGTGATTTTGCAATTGGCTTTTTAATTTTCTCATTATTTTGAGATAACTTTGGTCTATTGAGAGAATGTTATTCCTTTTACTTTTTTAATTTTTTGTTGACAAAGTCGAATGATTCAAGATGTCCATATTTATTACAATACGAATATTTGTATCATCCAACTTTCTTATCTTTGTTTTTGGAAATAATGTTGTTTTCATTCATTTTTTGATTTTGAGATGTTTTGAAACCTAAACCATTTTTGTCAAATACTCCTACTTTTTTCTTTTTTCTTTTTTCTTTTTCAACTTATAACTAGATCCATCAATTTCAAGAGATTTGTTTGATGTTTACTTTTGACTTTACTTCTTCCAAAAACTTTTTCTCTAACATTTGTTAAGTGCTCAAACTTTTGAGGTAGAGCTCTAATGTCAATTGAAGTAAACATACATTTCACAAGAAAAAGGGAGTATGAATTGCGGCCTTTTAAGAATTCAAAAGCTATCTCAAGTAAGCACTTAAATTAAGGTAAGTTGTTAGTGATATTTTATCATAGAGATCGTTCTCAAGTGTAATAATGCATCTCAAAATTAAACATAACGATGTTGTGTGATTTGTGTATACTTAAAATAAATAGCAGAGAGTAAGAGAATCACATGTACGATTTATAATAGTTCACACTTAATCTTCGACTATGTTCATTCCTCACCCTTGTGTGATTTTAAACTATCTCCCTAAATAAATATTATTCTCGGTACTTGCCATTTTTATCTTTAATCACTTCTAAATTTGTAGAAGTAGTATCATCAAATCATTCATTCATCTCAAAGAAAAGACTAAATGATTTTTTTTAAACAATGAGACAATGTTTGAGATCAATAAATTTGAATAGGAGAGTTGGTGAAATTTTTCTCTCTCTAATATTTCAAATGCTTTTAATAGAAATAAAATTGATCCCACTAAATAAAATTTTTGTTGATTATTGTATTTTTTTTTTGTTCTTTATCATAATTTTATCTCTATGAATTTTTTTAAATTTCTAACGAGTTTATATATCTTAAAATTATTTTATTAAATTTTAATATAATTCTCTAAACATGTATTTTTATTTTTAATAATATTTTAAAATATTACAAATAATATGTAATTAAGTTTAGATCTCAACAAATTTGGAATATCATGTTATTTATGTGATGACTTTGTACTCAGTTTTTCCTTAAAAAAAATCCATTTCCTCTTTTTTTTTTTTTTTTTTTTTTTTTTT